>VXBX01000235.1:63206-141156 GCA_013400415.1 Scytalopus superciliaris | reverse complement strand
GAAGGACCCGCAGGGGTCATCGAAGTCCAGCTCCTGGCCCTGCAAAGAACAACCCCAGCAATCCCGCCAGGTGCCGGGGAGCTTTGTCAAGCGCTGCTTGAACTCTGTCAGGCTCTGTGCTGGGTCCACTTCCCTGCCACCCTCTGGGGGAAGACCCTTTTTCTGACACCCACACTAAACCTCCCCTGACATAACTTAAGGACGTTCCCTCGGGTCCTGTCACTGGTCACCACAGACAAGAGACCAGACCCTGCCCCTCCTCTTCCCCTTGTGAGGAAGTTGTAGATTGCAATGAGGTTTTCCCTCAGTCTCCTCCAGGCTGAAGGTCGGTACCAAGTTGCTGCCATCTCTGGATGCCTTCAGGTCTCACGGGGAGACGGGGGAGGGAGGCCAAAAAAATGTGCAAAAGTGCCTCAGCACATGAAGGAAGTCCTGCACTTTGGTTCTCTCCAAAGCTTCCCTGTGTGTCAAATTCCCCTTTCGCAGACCTCTAGGTAGGAAGGATTGCTTCAGAAGAAAGAGAAGTGGGCTACTTCTTGCTTAGTATCCAAATCAATGTGTTGTAGTGTTTGGATACGTAGAAGCTTGGAGGTCAGAGAATCACAAGTGTACTTTATAGATGTACCAAGGTTCTGATTCACTGGATGTGCTCCAGAAGTCTCTTTTCTGTTGAGGCCAAACCCTTCTTAAAGTTGAACTTCCAGTGTGCCCTTTCTTGAGTCTTCTAGCCAGCTGTTGGAAAAACACCTTGATATCTCATCAAAAAGATCATGTATGCAACATCTTGGATACTTTGTCAATAATCTGTTAAGTGAGTTGGTGAGCCTCTGCCTATCATCTCACCACAAGAATCCTAGAAGAGTTGCTTCCCATCATGTCCTGCCTATCTACTGGTCGCACTCACCACAACTGGGTTCCCTGCCTGAAAAGTTCTCCTTTAATCTCTGTGATGGCTTTATCTTCTCTGTTCTCAACAGTATCCACACCTTCTGAAGTGGCAAACAGTACAGGGAGGAAATGAACACTTCAAAACTTCAAGTCATTATAGTAATAGTGGCAAGTATTGTTATTAAACAAATACACCTGATTATCACCAGAAGCATACTTTCCTCTGCTAATCTGCAGTCCTTACCTTGCTCAATTTGTTCTGCATGTGTTTTACCTCTAGAACAGCCATCATTGTGCCAGCCCTGTTTCCTTTCTTTTTTCTTGTAAAGACACACACCAAAATGCTAATCTAATATAGTTAATGAGAATTTAATTTGTCAAAAATAGATCAAAACAGGAAAATTAAACTTCCCTGCAATGCTAGCTCATCAGCTACAAAACATGTTACATTTATTATTGCATTATTTTTAATACCTGTTATTTTAAAAAGCCAAATACATGTGTACAGTAAGGTTAGGAAGTCTCCTGCCTATTTGTACCCACAGCAGCAAAATTCTGTGTAATTGTCTGCAACTTACTTGAAAATGTTAGTTCATCACTATCTCTTTCATTAGGATATTTTGACCATACAGGATTTTGATTCCCATTCTCAGTATAATAAAGATGGAGTTTGAATATGTTTGGATGGAATGCTCATATATGAAATGGCACATGAATAATAGGTAGTACCTTTTGTCTACAGTACTGTAAAATGCTCAGTTCTTGAGAACTAGGAAATACCATATTTACTAATTGCCAGAAAAGTATTGTTCGTCTTAAAAACTGTGGACTGGGATTAAGGCTTTGGGCTTTGTTGTGACAGCAAGCTTAAATGCATGAAACCAAATTGATCTGTCTGACAGAACCTGACTGCCCTCTAGGTTAGTCTCCTTGCATAGAAGACTGTTCCTTAATCTCTCCTTTTTTGAGCCCCCTTGTGGGTCCCCCTCCAAGGGCCAGACATTGCTTCTCATTCAAAACACTCCTAGATAATTTCCAGGTGGAAGCCTCTGCAGGCAGAGGACAGGGCTGGGAGCCGGGTGACCTCAGCTCTATTCCAAACTTTGCTCTCAGTGTACTTTAGGACTCTGTCATGGTCATGTTTTTCCACCTGTACTTCTACTATGGGGTGAAAAAAACTCTCTGGGTGTTTCATTGAATGCTCAGCATAAACTAACAGACATTTTTAGTAGGATGGAGAGAATCTAATCTGCAAGGAGCAGAAGGTAAAGCGCATCCACACAAGCAGCTTCTCTCAAAATCTAAGTATTAGCACATTGGCTGTGTGACACCCTTCCCATGCCCCTGTTCAGCAGGCATGAGGCAAGGATGGGAGAAGAAGGGAATATTCTCCCCTGCTCAGCCCCCTGGAAAACATGAGGGGTTCAGTCAGTTTGGACTTGGGAGTTGGCTGCCCATGCTGAGGATGTAATGAAACCACCCATGCATTCCTAGCCACAACTCCAGAAGGGAGAGGCCTGGAAGTGGCTTAGAGATGTCTTTAATCACATCTTATCACTCTGTCTTGATAGCATCTGCTAATTAGCTCACTTGTCCTTGTTAATTTTTTTTTTTTTATTATTATTCTGCTTCTGGCTAGTTGTTAAAATTTTCTTTGCTGCCTCTGGCTACTGTCTTTGGCAGAACACAAAGCACTGGTGACATCTTGGCCTACAAATTATTTGCAAAAGAAATCACATTCCCAAGCTGGCTGATTACTTCCTTCAAGCAGCTTAAACCTGTTCTATAAGCATTAGGTGCTGCATTTTTTCTTCCCTTGTTGAACTTGTTCTGGTCTCATTATTTTCAATCAGAATACAATCTGTTTTACTAATACTAGCTTGTTATTTTTTGATGAAGTACAATTTAAAGAAAGTTTGGGTTTAGATTTTGAGACATAGTTTTGTTCCCAGACTGTTCTTTGCTTACAATAAAATGTATTTTTCATCATTTTTAACAGATGTCCCCTTTAAATGCAGGGATCTCTGTGGCAACAAGTGAGAGAGTTAAAAAGTGTCATTTTTATCTGCTCCCACCAGAGTGCTTTCTTTTTTTAATAACTTGTTAGCACAGAAAGGAGGTGCTTGATGCCTCTTCACAATATGTTATGTTTCAGAAAACTTGGTTGGGAATTTTTTGCCTTTACTGTTCCTGTGCTCCCTGTATGGCAACAGCAATGGGTCTGACAGGGTCAGCACAGAAAAACACCAAAAACTGAAGAAAGAACTGGAGCTGCTCAATCTGGGCTCTTGACTGAGACAGAATCTTCAGAGAGAGGAAATCCTACCTAGGGACATCTTTTACTTTGCACTTAACCTTCAAAGGGTTGAGGGAAACTACAGTAATAGTTGCAGAGAATTACCTAGATTATTTGAACTTTCAAGTTGGATATTTCCTCTGCCTCCACCAATCTTCCTTCTACTCATGATTTTTACACCTGCACCCTGCTTTTCCCACCTTTCTGCATGGAGTGCCAGTTTATAATTTGACCTCTTTAGAGTCCCAGGTGACATTTCTAGGAAAGCTCCACAGAAATTGAAGGTTTTTTGCCTTTGTGATTCTTCTGCACCACAGGGCCCTGCTATGGCACTACCACAAATGACACAGTGAGGTTGGGCTGCCCTGCAAATCTGAATGTCACTGTTACTAAGTCCTTCACTGGTTTTGCAGCAGAAATCAGGTGAATGCTGGGCAACTGGCCTTAAACACAGCCTTAACTGGCTGAGACCAAATAGATGTTCAAGTTAGGAGAGAGAACAATCCTCCAGACACGTATCTTAGTCTTCTGTCCCTGTGAGAGGAAGGACATTATCTGCCTCTGGATATTGTTTTCTTTTCAGTTTGTAACCACTGGAATATACAAAAGGAATTAATGCAATCCTTCTTAAGTACAAAGAGTAAAAATTGTCTTATCTTTTCCTTTTTGTTTCTTACATTATTATGGAAATCTGTGCTTGCATGCCAATATCTTTGATATGAAAGTGCTTTTTGTAGATTTAACTAGGAGTTTCTTGGCCTTTTCACTAGCATCCAGTGTAAAATAAGTTTATCTTGTATATTTACCCTGCAGGGAGAAACCCAGCTTAGATGTGGGCTTGATGATATAATGCAGTTTTCCCACAGAGCTTCAGAACTGCTCCATAACGTATTTTATTCTGAAATTATTTTAAAAGCACAAGTCCATGGGAAGAAAAAAAGGAGGATTACACACTCCTTACACAGTTGAGCTTGAAATGGAAGAGCATCTATATGAATAATTTAAAAAGGAAAAAGTGTTTCATTTCTTCTTATAGAAAAGCTCAATGAGCAGAAAGACGACTGTCCAAACAGTCAGCAAGATTTTTGGAGGTAAAGAACAGTTTTGTTAAAAGTCTATCCCAGATTCAACAGAGCATATTTCAGGTCACAATGCCATGAATACTGCTTATGTGTAGCATCCTCTGATTTGTCTGTTCTAGCAAGAGTGCTTCATTCTCACTTGCACAGGGCCGTGGAAATTCTATTCATTTGGGCTTGCTCAAGTTTTCTCCGTTCTTCCACAAGCAAGAGGAAGTTTTTCTCTCTGCCTGACCCCACAAGTACAGATGGGAACTTAGATCATGTATGAGAAAATCCCCTGCTTCCCAGCCGCTGCACAACCTAGAGGCTTCCCTGCAAGCTTGAGGGTTGAGATTTCTCCAAGGTCTGATGGGAATATCTGTGTGAAACCACCAGACTACCACAGACCACAGAGAGCTTACCTTGTGGAGAGCTGACTTCCACCCCTCCACAAATATAAAGGGCTCTTTGAAGGCACAGTGCTGAAAGTCCTGAAAGGCCAGTTGCCCAAGAACAAGCAAGAAGAAGATTATACTAATCTGAGGATCACTAAAGAGCAAAATCCCTAGTATTTAATTATACTGGTGAGCACCTTGATTATGCTATAATAGCACAAAAGTCAAAGCAGTTCCCACAGGAAGAGGCGGCTCCATGCCATGTACACTCCACACATGAGTGCAGGGAGTTGCTTTGTCTTTAGTCTTGCTCTAAGGTTTCTGTTCCATTCAGAATTTGTAAATCAATTTCCTCTTCCCATTCAAACCTGAGAAAACCACATTCCTGCATATTTTATATGACTATTTGCATTACAGAGAAACCAAGCACCTTGCAAATGGCATTTCAAACTGCTTATTTTTTTTGTCTTTGCTCCTTACAGGACTTCTTAATATACTTGGCATCTGCAAGCTGAAACTTCAGTTCTGTCCCATGCTGTATTGCCATGACACAATTTCTGCTGCTGATTTTGTTGTGGAGGTGCAAAATCCCATATGCATTCTATCTTTGTTGACACTCTTCCAGGTTTTGGAAAAGAAGTTTCCTTACATCTCCAGAGGAACCACATCTCACTTTGTCAGTCATCTGTTTTGTTCTTTCAAATGCTGCCTCTGATGCAGAGATTTTCAGACCATATTTTTCCTTCTAGGAGTCTTCATTTATTTTGAGGCTATAAGGTCTTACTTTTGTACATATAAATCAAAGCTTGTTTAAAAAGAAAAAGAGGAAACAAAACCCAAGGTTTCTTTTCACTGTATCAGGTTAATCGAACTTTGAGTCTGATTCATATTTGTATGCAAAGTCCCCTGCCTCTGCTGGGCTTGGTGTAAATGAGTGTCAGACATTCCTTTTTACTTCTCAGAGATGGTTACAGCATTTATCCTGGATCACAAGAAAAAGTATCAAAGGATTGGAAAATGGGATGCGATCCAAGTTTAAGACCGCGATTTAGTGTGGAGACATTGGAGATTTCTGCACTTTGCACAAGGACAGATATAAATCTTAGGTAATCCTGCTCCAGCAGAGAGGCTTTGCATAAGGACTTCTACAAATGAAGCACCTAATTACCACCAAATATGTAGCAAAGGAGTGAGAGTAAATCTTTGATATGCTGTACCAGTTCTTAGAGATTTGACAAACCAAAACATCACAGACAAATACAAGTGTATTTAGAAGTTTATAAATACAGACCCAAGGGCAGAGTTTCATGAAATGGTGAGGGTTTGGCATTATCAAAGTAAAAAATACCCAAAGGCACATTTATCCAGAGTATAAATTCACTCCACTCAATAGAAACCATTCATACTTTCTTGAATTGATGTCTTCAAAGTGATTTCTTCTGTCTAGTAGAGTTTTTCTCTCATGGAATATCATCTATCTGTACAATGCATTGCTGAAATATCCTCTGTTCCCACAGTTTTACACTGTGCTCTTGCTCTTTTGCTTGAATATTCAGTCTCAGGCACTTCACTGCCTACCACCAAAATAGCTTCAGTCCATCTGTTTAGCAGGCTTCTCTGGCTTGAGGGAAGACATAATTTGCCTGACACAGAATGACCCACAGGATCACACCATCTTGTATGAGGGTTGTGTCAAAAGGTCAGTGGTCACTAGCAGGGTGATCCTCTCTTCTCCTTCCCACACAGTCATCATCACTTCATGACCAGCTGGGGAGTCATGTGTCTGTGACTGAGTCCCAGATAAATCTTACCCTTCTCTCCCCAGTCAGAGAAACACATACAAGTCCCAAGATGCTCTCACCACAAACCCATCTGCTGCTTTCCAGATACACCAAACATACCATGAGCCCTTATTTTCTAGGAACCATTAGGTTCCTTGTGCATATCAGTGTAAACACCATGTGGTAGCTGTACTGATCTGATGCCAGGTTAGATGGGCTCAGATTTAAGATAATTTTTGTGCTGAGAGGTGCCTAGCTATGCCCAAATCCACTAATAATTTACATTGAAGTAATGGGCTGTTACAACTGATGGTATGGAGAGTTCCTGGAAGTTAAGATTTTAATTCCTAATTGGGATCAGCAACATCTTCAAGTGTCTTACTGTTATCTTCCTATAAACTGAATGCACAGATTTCAATTTGCTCATACCGGTTCTTTATGAAGAAAGAACTTTTTTATGGAGTTTGACCTGCTGTTCAAGAAAATGAGAATAAAGCTTTTTTAATTATTATTATTTTTAAGAGTGCCAACTTATGCAAAAGATCTGATCTTACAGAGAGGTCTGGTGGCACTGACCTCTAAGGAAATATGGAGCCTGACTCTGGAACCTGTTAGCTTTTGCCCTGGGCACTGAAGTCTGTTCTTGCAGGTTGTGACAGTGAGAGCCCAGATGACAGTCTGCTGCTGCTTTCATTTCCTTTAGCTTTCCAGTTTAATAAAGTTCATTAAATACAAAAAAATGAACCTTTGCTTTGAGTCAGTTGCCTTGTTTCTGTTGCCCTGAATAACAATATGACTACTGAGAGATAGGGATACAGGTTATTAATCAACTTCTAAATTTAAAAATAAAAGCCGAGAAACTGTAGCCCCAGGTTGAAATTATTACTGGAAGAAATAGAACCACTTGTCATAAAATATAATAATAAAGCACAAAAAGTAAGATAGAATTGTTTGCCTGGGTACTTGCTTGCCATTTTGTTTTACTCTGCAATTTGAAAACACAATCTCTGCAATGCATATATATTAGCACGAAGGATGTCAATTCCATTTTAAGTAGTTGAATAACAAAATTATAGCTGCAATTGGATGCTGAAGAGTGGAGACAGATGGATACAGCAAACATTTTTTTCTATTAAGATTAGATAGTTGGTGATTATTGGAATGAAGTAAATACCAAGTACCTTAAAATAATTTTTATTGCCTTTTCTCAGCATTTGTTTCTGCAACCATATGCAGCACCAAGACTTTTTTGTTTAGAAAATTCAAAGAAAGGAATAGTCATGAGAACACTTGCGCATATGAAAACTTACAGAATGGTTTGTAAACCACCATTTTCTGTCATTTTATAAAAAGAAAAAAAATGGTAGGTCACCTTCTTGTTTTATCAAATGAGGTAGATTTTTCCTTCCAAACTCCACAGCATAATTTTGTCTGTGGAACTCTCCCTGAGGAACCATATTTGAACCAGATTGCTAAGTGGTATATTAAAGTTTTAAATGAAGATGCCAAAATCTCTGCATTTGGA
Organism: Scytalopus superciliaris; assembly: GCA_013400415.1. Lineage (NCBI taxonomy): Eukaryota > Metazoa > Chordata > Aves > Passeriformes > Rhinocryptidae > Scytalopus > Scytalopus superciliaris. The sequence goes on along the minus strand of VXBX01000235.1, from coordinate 133,210 downwards.
TATACTTGTATTTTGTGTCATTAGTTGGGTCCATATCTGATCTCTGTCCAGAACTTAATTCCTGTGGTACAGAAGTCCTAGGGAGTGCTACTCAGACTTCTGGAACAAGTTTTATAAACCTCTTTGTCTCATTAAATATCCAGTAAGTTTCAGTTCAGCTCAAAACATCATAATTTCATTAAATCACTCTTAAAATCAGCCTTATTATTTATTCCAGAATCCTGCATATGTTTTGCTTTGCCCCTCTTGATGTTCTAAGTCCAGTTTGTATATGAAGTTGTCTGCAGAATGAAACTGCAATCACATTTGCCATTATTATGTCTGGACAATGTATTCTCCAAAGGTTGCAATGACATGGTAGCCGATAGCAATGAGGTACTGACTGGTGAAGAACAGCCTCTGAATTCAATGTCATCCTTCCACACAGTCAGCCATTTGAGAGACTTGCTTGAAGTACTGTATTTTCTGAAGAAAGCAAGTGGGTCCATTTGCCCTGAGAGTCTTTATCAATGTAATTCATAGAATGAGAAATTCCCTTGGGAATGGCAGTCTTGCTTTTGAATTTCATTTTCACTTTTATTTCCAGTAGAGCTTTCACGCAGCTTTTGAACTTCACCTCTCTTTCTCAGCATCACACCTTTCCAAGACTCTGCTCTCAGTGTCAGGAACCTGACTGTCCCACATGCCATCCTTCAGCATACACCAAATCAGGCCTTTTTTCCCTCAGTGATGAATGAATGTTACACAAGTGAATAGCAGGGCTCAGTGAGATGCATCTTCCAAGCTGGGATTATGGCCTATGCCTGCTTTAGCAAACCATTTGGAGCTAAGGCCCCCAGGTTTACACTACACCAGCTGGGATTTTTCCTTCAGACAACTTTTGGCCTTGTCCCCTCAACAAAGTGTCCCCAACACAGATGGTTCAAACATCCAAAGCACAAGTCATCGATTCAGACTCCTACACCCTGACTCTACACAAGCCCTCCAAGGAGCTGGAGTGTGTTTAACAAGACTCTGAGATGGAGCTTCTTCTGAATCTAATTCATATGTACCGAAGTTGCTCTGCAAGTCAAACCAACATGATGGGAGATTAACTCTCTGGCCACATCAAATCAAAATGTTAATGTAGGCACAGCACAAGCTTCCTGACTTACTCTAAATATGATGAGTTTAACTCAGTTTAGAAACCAGAACCAGGACAGTCCCTTTATCTTGCTACACCACAGCAAGTACCTGTCCAAATCCTCTCTCTGCACATGAGGCTGGCATGATATGTATCCATGTATGAAAGCTGATTCAAATTAAATTGAATCCATACCATGCCAATAGGCCTTTAAGTCTCAGTTCAGTTCATGATGGAGTGAGACTGCCATCAGTATTTTAAAGATTTTAATCTACAAAGGAGCATGTATTACCTTATACAATTAATATCCAAAGCAGACTTTGTCCATCAGCAAAGGTTTTGTGCTTCACTACTCCAGCAGGTTAGTGAAGATTATGATATTCCCCTGTAAAGGACATAATTTAATGAAGAGGATCAGTTGTTTAAAAAAATCCTTAATTATGTTGCAGTTACTACCTGAAATCAGTAAGAAAAATGATACAATTTATTACTGCTTTTGGTTTGATTTGGGATTTTTTTGTGGTGTTAGTTTGGTTGAGGTTTCTTGGGGCTTGGGTTTTTTTTTCCCACTTCCTTTCCTGGATGGTTAGAGAACAGTCTCTTCCCTTAATTTTTTTGCCCATTTGTTATGATCAGTCTCAGGGTAACGAGTTCTGCTTTGCGGGCTTCACGCTGTATGTGGAATTGCATTTAACAGCAACACTTTTATTTCCTGAGGACGTTTTTTAGTAAAGAACTTTGTGCAAAAAATGGCAAAAATTTACAAAAATCTTCATTTTGTGCCAATTTAATCTAATACCACATATTATCGTCTCGTTTGCAAGATTGATTTCTGTTATTACAATTAAAGTTCCCCTAAAGTGGGTCCAATTGCATTTTCATTGGGTTTTTTTTGCTTGGTTGTTGTTTTTTGTTTCTGTGGTTTGGGGTTTTTTTTTGCCTTTGTGTAAATAAGAAGCTACCCATATGGTCCATTATTTCCTTTAGCTAATATTTGGTAGTTATCTGGTTGAGGAGCCAGCTCTGCATCCATTTACACAGTTACAGCTCCCAGTAACATTAAACCATATAAAGACTGGATCCTTAGGTATTATCTCATTATTAAAACTAATTATTGGAGTGTTAACAAAAGCTGNTATGAAAGCTGATTCAAATTAAATTGAATCCATACCATGCCAATAGGCCTTTAAGTCTCAGTTCAGTTCATGATGGAGTGAGACTGCCATCAGTATTTTAAAGATTTTAATCTACAAAGGAGCATGTATTACCTTATACAATTAATATCCAAAGCAGACTTTGTCCATCAGCAAAGGTTTTGTGCTTCACTACTCCAGCAGGTTAGTGAAGATTATGATATTCCCCTGTAAAGGACATAATTTAATGAAGAGGATCAGTTGTTTAAAAAAATCCTTAATTATGTTGCAGTTACTACCTGAAATCAGTAAGAAAAATGATACAATTTATTACTGCTTTTGGTTTGATTTGGGATTTTTTTGTGGTGTTAGTTTGGTTGAGGTTTCTTGGGGCTTGGGTTTTTTTTTCCCACTTCCTTTCCTGGATGGTTAGAGAACAGTCTCTTCCCTTAATTTTTTTGCCCATTTGTTATGATCAGTCTCAGGGTAACGAGTTCTGCTTTGCGGGCTTCACGCTGTATGTGGAATTGCATTTAACAGCAACACTTTTATTTCCTGAGGACGTTTTTTAGTAAAGAACTTTGTGCAAAAAATGGCAAAAATTTACAAAAATCTTCATTTTGTGCCAATTTAATCTAATACCACATATTATCGTCTCGTTTGCAAGATTGATTTCTGTTATTACAATTAAAGTTCCCCTAAAGTGGGTCCAATTGCATTTTCATTGGGTTTTTTTTGCTTGGTTGTTGTTTTTTGTTTCTGTGGTTTGGGGTTTTTTTTTGCCTTTGTGTAAATAAGAAGCTACCCATATGGTCCATTATTTCCTTTAGCTAATATTTGGTAGTTATCTGGTTGAGGAGCCAGCTCTGCATCCATTTACACAGTTACAGCTCCCAGTAACATTAAACCATATAAAGACTGGNCATTATTAAAACTAATTATTGGAGTGTTAACAAAAGCTGAGTAAGCACTGAATCCTAAATTCAAGACTATATCCTTCACCAGCATTCCAGCCATACCGGTATAGATAGCAAATTTGAATACTTCTTTTCATTGGTTGTGGGTTTTTAATTCTCCTTACTTACCAACTTGGAATCTATGGTCTAAGAAACAAAATAAATTAAATTAAACCTTAATAATCTGAAGTCATGATGTACCATTAACACAGAGCTACTTATCTGATTATGTACTTGTTCTTTGGGCTAGGTTGCATCACAGAAGACCAGCTCAAAAACTGGCTAAGTACACAGCTAAGCCAGTCACATCTTTGCACAGAAATGTTGTAATACCTGTTAGCAAAAGGAAATTATCCTTATAAATTGCGTTGTCAGTAAGAACTCTTTTTAGTGCATATCCCATCAACTAATAGTTGTCAGAGTATTCAGTCTGGAACTACAGAAGAGGTTCATTGCTACTTTCTGGTCCTTGAAATTCTCAAAGGGCAAGCATTCATTTACGGAATTAAAATGAAAAAACACAGATGGCCAGAACTGATAATGATACTAAAAGCAGTTAAGAACCAATCCTGGAATTTCCATTTACTTAGATAGCTTCTTCTCATGCAAATAGTTCTACTAAATTAGAACTGATTACAGATATAAGAATGGGATGCATAAATGTCAGAAAATTATCTAAAACCTGCAGCGGTGTGTGTATTATGTCTAGTTGAAAGCATTCCTACACATAGTTATATTCTTCAATCTTCTTTAAGCTTTTCCTTTCTCTGCTATGAAAGTGCTCTGAAGATGTGCAAAAGAGAGTGAGTGCTTCTCTTCATAACTCCAGGTAGTGGCAGATTGAGACTCTATTCAGAAATAATCAATAGAACCAATTTATATTTAATCTAAATTTTAATCAGTAGAAACATACCTTAACATTTTATTGCTCTGAGATGAGATTAAATCCATAACAAAAAAAAATATATGAAGAACATTAAATGCTTCTGTTGGATATATGGACTGTCTCTATTAAATTGGAAATTCAGTGTATAAGATCTTTCATAGTCTATTTCCTCAAGGCTATAAATCAGATGTGCAGGAAATCCTTACTAGTGTCAAGACCAGACATTAAACCTCATTTATGCTGACAATGTCGTCACTGATCAGAGAACAATGTGGGTTTCATAGCTATGCATCTAAATAAATTGAAAACCCTCCCAGGCTACACATGTAAGTTTTTGAGAGGTCCCTGCATCCATGAGGTTTTTTAAAAATTTCCATTAGTAATGACAATAATTGATGAAGTATGTTCCTTGAGTTCCTCCTCTCCCTTCGCCCTCCCCCACACCTTTTGTCTTGCAGTCTCCAGCACATTTGCTCTCTCTTTGTCTGGATTTTTTTCCTTTACACCTCTCCTTCATCCCTTTGCCCTCTTCCATGACCTGTGTTTTCTTTTTCCTGTTGCTTTGTTCCCCTCTGTTTAGCTATGTTTCTCCCACTCTTGTTTTAACACTCCTCCCCCATTCTTTCTCCTTCCAGCCATTTGCTTCCCAGGTACTGTGGCAGATAGGGCAGCCTCCATGACGATATTCAGTTTTTCTAAGGCTGCTGATCATGAACTCATCCTATTAAAGACTATGCTTTAATTAATAAATCTGGAGTTATACCTAAGCCTGAGTACCTCTACAATGATAATCATTGCATTGTAGAGCAGATGATCGGGGGGGGGGGGGGGGGGGAGGGGAAAAAAAAAAAAAAAAGCTTGTATCTATTAATTATTCTAACTAATTACCCAAGCCATCACTGCACACTACCTTCCTGGTGCCCAGATCTCCTTGCTTCTCCCATTAATTCCCCCAGAAAGCCAAAGGATGCTTGAGGAAGCCCTGAAGGTCAAAGGAAAGTGAACAAAATACTACAGCTGATGGTAAATTCCCATTATCTGTCAGGCCAAAGTGGGCACAACTTTCATGATGGAACAGCACACAGTTTGCTACTCGGTTTCCCCTCTAGCTCATCAGATACCTATAGCTGACCTCATGTATACTTGCAATTTTAGTTATTTATGCATTTGGAACTCAGTTGCATTCATATTAAACCTTATTTACATTGCCAATGAAAGGGGATCTCTGATTAATTTGTAAGTTACTTTAATATCTAAGGCTGATGTGATGGGACATTAGAGGAAAGTGGTTGCTGTCCCCTGGCATTTGGCACAAATTCAGAAAGTTTTCAATGCAGATGGATGTCTTTCCAAGACATGGGCCTTAATTCGTGCACATTACTGGACTAGGTAAAAGGTTAACTGAGAGAAATTTTGTGATACAGGCTACACCTGTGATGAGATTGAATGTTCACAGTGGTCCTTGTAACCATAAAAATACATCCATCGTTATACTTTTTTTTCCTGTAGATTTTATCTTTTTGTTTGTTTGTTTGTTTGCAAAGAGCTCTAGAAGTTAAATCATTTTTGCAATTGTAGAAGAATAAGATATAGTAATATTCTTTTCTTGGTTTGCTGTTTGCCTTTGAACCGGATTCATATGGAAAATCACAAATAAGCTTTTTGAACAGGAGGAAAAATTGCATGAGGGAGTGTCAATCTGATCATGATAGCCTTGTGTTCTATTTATAACCTCTGATGTTTCCAAAGGAGATTTTGAATAGAAACTTACTCAGTTGCTGATAAAAGTCCTTGCAGTTCTGGTGCTCTGATTAACTTAGTTCTGTGAGGTGCAACTGCTGGTCTTTTCCTATAGGCTGAGACCTGTCTCCATCAGTCCCCCTCAGCCTCCTCTGACTCTGAGGAGAAACAATCTGAGGGAGGCCTGATAACTGTGATTAGGTCCAAATGTTCTATAAATGTTTTGAAAAGCAATAATAAATATGTGCAAGTAACAGCAGATAACACTGGAAAACCTTTCTTACTGCTCTAAACATGTCACTCGAATGTAGTTTCTTTTTCTGTCAACCGAAAGAAGTTCCTTAGGAACTTAGGTCTAGACTGGGATTTCCTATAGTTTTCATCCTGGGTAGATAAGCAGAATGGGTATGATCCTGCCTAGAGGCTGCATCAGAAAACTCTCCTGCACAGCCTCAAGTCAAAGATCCCTCTATGCCTGTTACAAGGTTTTGCAAACTGCTACTACCCCGGGAGGAGAAGAGGTTGGGAGAGCATGTTTGGAAACTCTTAAGCTAATGATACCCCTGATATGGATCAGCTATAAAAACATAAAGGTCATACTCCAGTAAAACTTCCACGTTGGACTGAAAAAGTGTTCTGACTTCAAAAAGCAGGGAGGATTTTACATAGATAATTTCCATAAATACTGTAAAAATATGTACAGCATGGCCTCCCAAGCAATTCTGTCAGCTCAGCTGGGGAAGCAATGAGCTCACATCCCAGCAGAGTGTATACTGGGGACTCTATGTTGGCCTTGCCACCGTGGAAAAGTAAGAAAGATCTGTAACTCTGCCTGAAAAATTAAGCTGTGTTTGTATTTTTGAGCTGTGGTTATATTTGCCTTATGTACGCAGCATAATCAACCTGAACTTTAAATGAAAGTTCCCTTAGCAGAAATACAGAGATTGTCTGAGCAGCCAGGGATCAGGTTAGGAAAACTAAAGCCCTAACAGAATTAAATCTGGCCAGGGTTATCAAGTACAACAAGAAAAGCTTCTACAGGTACATTGGTGACAAAATGAAGACTAAGTAAAATGTGCATTCTCTTTGGAAGAAAACAGGAGACCTTGTTACCCATGATATGGAGAAGGCCAAGGTACTCAAAGACATTTTTGCCTCAATTTTCACCAGCAAGCAATCCAGCCACACTGCCTGAGTCACAAAAGGCAAATGAGGGGATTGGGAGAATGAAGAACCATCTGCTGTGGAAGGTCAGGTTCAAGAACACCCAAGAAACCTGGCGTTGCACAAGTCCATGAGACCTGATCAGATGAATTTGCATGTCCTGAGGGCACTGGCAGATGAAGTGTCTAAGACACACCATCATATTTGAGAAGTATTGACAGTCCTGTGAAGTTCCCACTCACAGGAAAAGGGGAAAGATAACACCTATTTTTTAAAAGGGGACATAAGGAAGAACTGGGGAACTACAGGCCAGTCAGGCTCACCTGGGTGTGGGGCAAGATCATGGAGCAGATCCTCCAGAAAACCATGCTAAGGCATAAGGAAAATAACAAGGTGATTGGTGATAACCAACATGGCTTCACTAAGGGCAAAATGTGCCTGACAATTCTAGTGGCCTTCTATGACAGGATTACAGTGGTGAGAGAAGAGGGATTGACATCATCTGCTTGGAGCTGGGCAGAGTATTTTACACTGTCCCACACAATATCCTTTCCTCTAACATGGAAACACATGGATTTTGTGGACAGACCACTCAGTGATTAAGGAAATGGCTGGATGGCCACACTCAAAGAGTTGTGGTCAATGGTTTGATGGCCAAGTGGAGACCAGTGACAAGTGGTGTCCCTCAGGGGTCAGTATTTGGGCCAGAACTGTTTAACATCTTTGTTAAGTGACATTGACAGTGGGATTGAGGTCACCCTCAGCAGGTTTGCTGGTGACAACAAGTTGTATGATGTTATCAACACATAGGAGGGAAGGGATGGCACCCAGAGGGACCTGGACAGGCTGGACATGTGTGTCTGTACAAACCTCATGAAGTTCAGGCAAGGCCTTGCACACGAGTGGGAACAGTCTCAAGCACTAATACAGGCTGAGTGGAGAAAGGACTGAGACCAGATCTGGGGAGAAGGACTTGGGGCTACTGGTTGACAAGGAGTTCAATACAACCCAAAATGTGTGCTTGCAGCCCAGAAAACCAACCTCATCCTGGGCTGCATCCAAAGCAGCAGGAGCAGCAGGTCAAGGGAGGTGATACTGCTCCTTTATTCTGCCCTGGTGAGACCCCACCTGGAGCTCTGCATCCAACTCTGTGGTTCTCAGAATAAGAAGGACAGGGATCTGTTGGAGCTAGTCCAGAGGAGGCCATGAAGATCGTCAGGGGCTGGAGCACCTTTTGTATGAGAACAGTCTGAGATGAGGCTGTTCAGCCTGGAGAAGAGGAGTTTTGGGGAGACCTTATAGCAGTACCTAAAAGGGGCCAGCACAAAAGCTGGAGAGGAACTTTTCACAAGTCTTCAACAACTGGTCTGGTGAAAGGTGTCTCTGCCCATGGCAGTGGGATTGGAACTAGATGATTTTTAAGATTCCTTCCAACTCAAACCATTCTGTGATTCTATGACAATATGCATCCAGAATTGACAAATGGAAAGCAGGAAACGTATTTAAAAGATTAGAAAAAACTCTAGATGTAGCATCTCTACTGAACATAGTGGCATAAAAAGGGAAACTACTATGAAACAAAAGCAGAAAATTAAGGGAAGGTAATTCTGATTTTGCAGGTGTCAGTGCTCATCCCTGGCACCAGCTGTCAAGCAGTTCTCACCAGCTGGCTTTCGGAACTCATCTGTGAGTGCTTTGCAAGGAACTGAAGATAAGTTAGTAGTATATCCTCATTGTGCATATTAGTTTTATTCCTTCCTTGATGTTCTGGAAAAGCAATTCAGAAAAGCCTCTCCATCTATTCAATGCAATCACAGTCTCCATAGAGAGAAAGTCCTGGTGCCTTGAAATCAGTCTGCCTGTGATACTCCTCACCCATCACAGACAGTGCCGTAAATCCTCATCTGATTCCAAAGAACTGCTATGAAGAACTGCTTTTAGAGCCTTTAAAGGTTCTGCTGTCCTCATATTTTGAGAAACATAAAGGGCAATGACACCAGGAGTCTGCATCTCCTACCCAGCCACTGGGGAGGTGGGTGAAAAAGGCGTTCCTAGTCTGTAGTTCCTAGCAAAATTAGAAATTTGTGTGTCTAGTTAGAGGAGGGAACTGCTGACCTTCAGCAACAGACCTTGCCCTTTGTCAGTCCCTTTGTCCTTTTCCTATAGCCCCCGAGGCTGTGAATCTTGTTATGCCTGCCCAGAGGGTGATCAATAATGTATTGGCCTTACATTGATTCAGTTCAGCCTTGCCACAGACAGCGGCAGCAGTGACAGAGGAGGAGGCTGCTTTGGGAGTAGAACAACTGTTTTCAGCCCATCACCCTCAGCAGGGAAACACACATATTTTTTGAGTTATGAAAGCCTAGACTCTGCTGCCAGTGGGTATTTGAAAGCTGGGTATCTTGATACCTGGGAGAAATACCAGAAAGAAGCCAGATGACATATCTTTTGCTCGCTTAAAATCAAGAGTGCTTGACTTGAGAAAAACATACAATTTCTGCATCACCTTCATTCTGGACAGGCAGGCACACACAACCCATTAAAATGGTGTGCTGGAAAATTCCCAAATTCTTGAGGCAAAGTTAGTCTTAGCACTATCAGATTAATCCAAATAAAATAGAAATGAAAGTCACAAATTTTGACAGCATTTTCAAAGATAATTGTAGCTGCCAGCCATCTAATTATGTTTACATGTTTCTCTGCCCAAAATGCAAGTCAGGGTGCACTAGTGAAATAGGAAACTTACACATTCCACAGGGTCCAGACATCACAGAAACAACAGTGAAAAGTTCACACAGCAGGTCAGATCATCCTGCATTGCTTCAGCCAGGCACCATGGGTTTGTGAACTGGCAAGACTGAAGACACGCCAGAAAGTGTGCCTAAGCACTGCTTAGGGCTGTGTAGGTGTGCAAGTGAGCTGCTGTTTAAAACCATTAACTGTCTAACATGAATGTGCTCACTATTAACTAGGAGCATTACCATCAGATAATCCTTGTTTAAGCTGATTTTCAGTTGTCAGATAGCCTTTACTAGACATCCAGTACAATTCTAGGCTTGTCCGATTTCCTTGACACGACAGTATTTTAAAATGATAGAAGTTAATCTGAATTCATTGTATGATGAATATAAATTCTTCCCACTAAAAGGAAAAAAGAAAAAAAAAAAAGGCTTTCCAGGCATGACCACGGGCCCATTTAGCCATCAGCCTTTGTTATTCTGAGTAAATTCATCAAATAGAGAGTTTAAATCAGAGAGGAGCCAGAATCAAAAACCTGGATTCTCACCAACAGTCTAACTTGGGCATGTTTCAATTATTTTCAAAGCACTTCATCTGGGCCACTTTCTATAAAAAAAGACCAGACTTAAACTCTTGGTCTGGATATGCTGAAACTGCAGAGGGATTCCGTTTCAGATTAAACAACAGAACTAGGGTTTGCAAAGAGCTGAAACCAAGCTTGTCAGTACAAAACTATGACTTTGGGTGGCTCCATTTTGGGGTGTTGGATATGAGTGAAAATTAAGATCTTGATTTTTGTAATGGAGGTGCTTGAAACATTTTGAATACCCAGTTATTTTAGAGAGATTTACACCTCAGATTACTTGTCTTGTTTAAACTTTTGCCTGCATAGAATTGTTTAATGGTGGCCAAGATCTACTTGAAATCAATTGTTTCAGAGATAACTAATGGATTTAATAATAGAAGTATAGTTATTTTGTATATATTAACTCATCTGGCACACTTCAAAGTATTTGGAAGTGTAATCCAATGCGTGTAACTGTATTCTTCTGCTTTACCACTGTGCCAGCAATACAATCCATACCATTCACTCAGCGATGTCCACTGAGGTTTGTACTAAGTAAATCCTATAAATAAGCACATAGCTTTCCCTGCATTTTGGAACCACATGGAGATGAACACTGAGCCTTCATCGTGTAATCCACAGGGAATCCTGGAAAAAAAAAAGCCATCTGCCATTTTGTGTAAAATGTTCCTTCAGCCTACAAAAGCATCTGGCACGCAGCGTAAGGTGAAGGTAATGTCCCTCTGCAGAGCCCAGTGGTCTAATGGTATCATAGTAATGAAGAGACAAATTGCCAAAGACAAATTTTGTTCTGATTATTGCCTTCTGAATTGTAACTCTGATGACAAGGAAATTATGGATGGTAAATGTCAACAGAACTCAAGCCCAAAGGGAAATCTGTCTTAAACTGGTTTCAGTACTTACTTAATATTGATTATGCTGCCCATTACATTTCAAGCTAAACATCTTGCCCATACAAGTCTGCTACACTCTTTCAGCACAGAAGTCTATACTTTCATCCAGCTGTCCTTAAAATAGCACTATACCAAGCCTTTTGCTGTAGCACACTTGCTGTTTACTGGCCTTTCTCTGCTAATGGCTGTGCTTTTTATATGAACGCAAAACATACGTTTTTCATTTCCTTAGAATAGTAAGAAATCTTTTTACAGAAACTGCTGCCTAAGCAAATTACAACTCTATAATATTTCCATTAAGAGATCTTATTTATCCCAATGCTGAGTGCTTTTGGTGGTGTGTTATGAAGTCCAGAAACATGGAGTGAAAATTGTTCTTGTGACCACAGAAGCATTTTAGACTTTTCTGGTGAGGCCCATATTCAGGTCATTTAAATGTATGTTTGCTTTGTGCTTCCTTTTTCCTTTTGTAAGTTATAGGGATTTAGAAGAGATACAAATTTCTTTATGAAGATTGTTGTCTAAATGAGAACAGAATAACTTTCACAGGACTTACATTACACTTTGCCTTAGTGGGAAGAAATAGGCACATCTGGATGGTGGCTGCATCAGCAGGACACAAATACTTCATTGTCTTACAGGGTATCACTGCTGGCCAGTACAGGTCAAAGCTACTGGCGGCCTCTAAAGACCTGGTAGGGTAAGAGACAGGGCAAGTGAAGATGCAAACCCTCATTCACTTAAGTGATTCATCTCCATTTTACTCTACACAAAGCTGCTTGTTTTGGTAATAAAATTACTCTGTTGAGTCCAACGTAGTGGAAAAAAGTGTCAACAATTTAAAGCTGCCTGCAGTAAAACCTGTATTACAGACTCAAATACATGGCCTGAGAGCCTGATTTATATATGTATGAAGGAGGTGGCTGGGTTTTTTGTGCATATATTGGTAGATCTATGTCAAACTAAACCTCAGAGTTACTAGTCAGGTTTTCAGCAACTGCAGGTACAATTTCATGTTGCATTACATTACATAACCATGTAAGCACAAAACAACTTCTGCAGGTGCTGCAGCTGTGTGGCTATGTCCTGGCAACTTTACAGACTACCTGGTTGTGTGCCCATGGACTGATAAGAACCAACTCCCAATGTATGAAGCCTCTGACAGAGCATGTCTGTGCATACAATGTCATGGTTTCCTTTAACTTATTTGCCATGTTGTCTACTTCCCGTTTCATTCAGCTTGAAGGAGTCAAGGGAGGGTTCTTGTGTTTTATGAAGCTAAACATATGTCACAGTGCAAACACCCAAGATGGGGATGGTACACAGTACTTTATTTACATTAGTTATCGCAAAAAAAAAAAGAGCACTGAATGCGAGAGTCCTGCTTGGACCCCCTCCAGCTGCAGAGGAATGTAAGGATAAAGACAGAGTAAGAGTTTACTCAGGAAGAAACTGGATCTGGCTTTGCATTACAAGGCTGGAAACAAGGTTACAATAAGTAAATAAACTAGAAAATCTCCTTCCTTATTGCTTCACTGCCCCTTACACTTGTAATTCCTCTGGCCTGTCTGTACTGCAGATGCTGGGGTGTATGTGCCTGGCATCCCCTACCTCAGCAACCAGATGACCCAATGAGACCCAGATTTCCCTTCTGCCCTCCCAGTAACATCCCTCTACCTATACTGGCACTTTCACATCTATGGATAAGCTACACACCTTCATCAGGACTGTGATACTCAAGTCCTGTGAGTATTCTGATTCCCATCCTGCCTGTCCCTCAAATAAAAAGGCCACAGCCTTACATTTTTCTCCACCTCTTCCTTCTTCAGGCACCAGAATATACATGGGAAAATCCTTCTCAGCTCCACTGTGTTCATAGTATGCTATGTATTTTCTGTAACACACTTATATTTTATTTAGTGGTTTTGGTTTGCTGCTGGAGATCTCACACCCATAAGGCACCTCTGCCCAGCTTGCTGTGAGCTGCAGAACTTCCCTACGTCACAGGTGAAGAGGTCACTGTAAAGAACTCAAGTTCAGGCTGGTTTAGTTCATAACTCAGTTAGCACTGGGTCTGGAAGGAGAAAACAGGAAAGGACTATGTCAGATGTCTGATTAGGCTGAGGGGAAAGGCATCTCTGCATAGAGGTCTGGGTGGGATAATGAACAAAAGTGTAATGATGGAGCTGGGAAATTCAAGCTCTCAGACCTTAATTTAATTTGACATTAGTTCTGAAGGGAAGGGGAAGGTCTGATCCAGCTGATTAGATTGGGATGAGACTCATCCCAAAGGACTGCAAACGGTTAGGGTTGATGCTAGTGGTGACAGGCAGGGTGGCTGTGTGCTGACACTGCAGCAAGGCAGGGATTAATCCCAGGAGTGTTCAGAGACAGTGTTCAGTTGTCAGGAGCTAAAGAATCAGGATGTGGTTCAGAGGTGGTGCTGAGCTAAGGGAAGCAAGTAACTTAGCTGTGTTTCAGTCTGACTCTGCACACGTGGCCTGTGAATCCATTTCTTTAAATTTATTGTTTGCCAGGAGTCAGTAGGCAGGTGGTCAGTCAGATTTCCTATAACTCCAGGTCTCCTGGCTGGCTGTGACTGCCTCTTTATCCAGATCATAGGTGAAGGAAAATATGGGATTTGGAGGAGAAAGAGCAAAGTGGAAATATTGTGAGTGCAGGGAGCAGGGGTGCAAGTAGCTTTCAGTTGAGCATCCATAAAGATTTTCAAACAGTGTATTCTTTAGCAGTGCATCCATTTGAGTGAGTTAGGCCCAGCTGCTCAATGTACTCAACTGTGTCTTCCAAATACAGTTCTTGAAAATACCTGAATCATGCTGTGACAGCAAACAACCTTTCATTTGGTAGGTTGGATAAAAGTATAGGTGATGCACAAATCAATCACTTCTGCCTCAGAAGCAGGATCTGTAACTTCATTTTAGCTCCGTCTCTTTGAGAACTGTTTGACATGCCATCAATCTGCCTTCTGCTCCTTCCATGCCACTCACCAGCCTAACTCCCTCCTCGAAATGCTGTTCTCCCTCAGTTTCATTGCTCCATCCTCTCCTGGTGCTCCTCAGATATCCGTGATTTTCCGCTCTTGTACTGTGGGTTCCTGTGTTTGTCCTCTCCACCATGTTCAGTTGACTTCGCATTATTACACATTCTGTCTTCCCCCCACTTATTCAAGGATCAACCCCTCCATTTCTGAGCCAAACTTTGAAATGCTTTTCCCAGCAGCTACCCCTGCCTGAGCAGTTTGTACCCACTCTTCTGGTTGTGTCACCTGCCCACCTCCCTGTTCCTCATGTCTAAACAACTGTTTGTGGTGCCACGTGATATTTCATGTTGGAGCGCATCACTATGCTAACAGTGTGTGTGGAAAAAGGGAAAAGGCAGTGCCCATTGCAATTCGCTTCAGAGCTCCTCTGGCTGCTGTGTGGGAATAACGTGGGGGTGGTGATGGGAGACGAGTGAGTGCTGGGGGCGCTTGTAAACCACAGGCTTGACTTGGCTTCCTTCAGACAAGCCTATTGCTCTGGGCATCTGCTTGTGTGGTGAGTAGGAACAGCCTCGCCTTGCCCATGCCTGAGGCTGGCTGGGAGCTGTGTGGCTGGGTTTGTGTGGCCCAGAGTCCAAACTAATGAGCTCCATTAAAGACAGGTTATACTTAACCAGCCTCAAACCACCCTCCCCTGCACTTCATCTGTTCTTCTCACCACTGACAGAGACAGAAGTGAATTCCTCTCTCTCTGGCTTTCTTCCTTGCACAGCACACAGCACCACAGGGGCTCCAAATCAACTGTGTCCAGCACATTTTTCCTGTGATTTTGTGTGCATTCCTCAAATGTCAGCCTCATGGACTTCAAGCAGTTTGTGCATACTGATGCCTACCGTGGTACTGCCTAGCAGATCCTGTTAGCTGCCTTGTTTCTTCTTCTATGAAAAGCTTTAAGCATGTCAAAGAGATAAAAATAATACTGTTATATAGAGACAGGGTTGGAAATGTCTGATATGTATCCAACAAACTAAAATTCAGTATTGAATGAGATCCTTCCAGGTGAACTTTTAGCTCCACCTAAGGAATTTAATATAAAATTCTATCCATATTACAAAATGCTATAGACTGGTTTAAATATTTTGCATGAAGGCATTAACTTTCTGTGAAATTCACTTGGCCCTTTCCATAATGTTTCTCAGCATATGTTTAATATTCTCATTCTGATGGACAGCATTTTCTGAAGTTGCTTTTTCTAGACTACACTTTTTGTCCAATGATCTAATGGCAAAATTAAATAGAAATCTTAAAAATATCAAAGTACTGGCACACTGGTGAGAAAACATCCAGAGTTGAAGACCAAAAGGTTGCTTTGCTGCAAGGTCTGGAATTCTTTGGCATGCCAACAAAGTTGCCAGCTGGCTGTAATAGAAGAAAAATGAGCAGAGCATCTGCAAGATATTTACAGTAAGGGTAGAGGGAGGAGGGGAGCAGCCCTCAGAGTTTATCAGTGGTATGCAGAGGTCAAAACGTTTATCAAACCAATCTGATGTGAAAAACCCTAACGAGAAAGGGATTTTGAATATTCTGAGCAAGTCCCAGGATGATGAGTTGCATCTTCCTTAGGTTCCCTTGGGAACCAGATAGAGGGGAAGAGAAGGATCAGTGGGAGGAAGGGAGAAGAGGCTGAAGGAAGCCAATTCCTTTGTGTAAGGGTGTATGGCAATGGTGTGGAATCGCTGGGCTGTTGCCTGTGCACAGCCAAGGCCTTGACTTGGGCTCTCTGGGACGCCTTACCCATTGTCCCCATTCCCCCCTGCCCTGAATGGATTTCATTATCCCTGTCTGGAATGCAGAAGACATTTCTTCCAGACAGTAATACATATACATAAACAAAGTGAAAATGCAGAGGAAGCAGATGCTGGCCCCCCCTCAGTCTTAGATGGCCCCTGGTAACTCCTATCCCACATAGGAGGCTGGGGGAGGAGAGAAATATCCCCTCAGCCAGCTTTACTTTCCTGGATTATTCCCTGCTGAAAAATCCCAGGCTGCTTTCCACCACCCTCTCCCACTGACTTTCATGACCCTGCAGCTCACAGTGCCACTGTTTTGCAGTGTCGTGGCTCTGCCCCACTGACTGTGATGCTCTCTGCAGACCCTGTCCAGCTCTGCAGACCAGCTGCGCTTTCCTAAAGTGCAACACTGGCCATTTCTGGCTCATCTCTCCAGCCTGGGTCTGCTGGAGCTGACAGGGGATTTCCAGGAATGGGTTAGCTTCCCAGCTTTGCTGTCACTGCTGGAGCACAAGGGGCTTTCCGAAATGCAGACTTATTTCCGACACTGACTCAAAAGGAAGGCTAAAGATGGTGGGTGTTTTAGTCTGACTCTACCCCAAGAGGTGAAATATGAGCTTTAAATCCCCTGTTTTAGTTAAATTTAGATCCTCAGATATGCAGGGTATGAAAGACAGTATAAAGCAAGTTTTGTCTTTGTATTGTTCTCATTTTTCATATATTAAGGCAGCTCAGTTCAGCTTTCATGCTCTCCCCACCACAGAAAGCATGCAGCTCCTGATGGACACTCCTTCCCCAGGACAGAGAGAGCTGGGGCTCTCCTGAAGAGGAAATTTCAAATATCCTCTCCAGGAGAGCTCACTCCATTCCTTTCCCTGTTGTCTCTCTGACCACTCTTCATCCAGCATCTCTGTGATAATCAGTTCAGCCAGAGGTGAAGTGCTTAGGCTGGCAAGGGTGGATGGGAGGGATCAGCGTGAGAAACAACGATGTTTTCGCAGTTACTGGGCAACATAAGGAAGTGTAATGGATGTGGAGCTCCTCAGAGCCCTGTTCAGCCCACCATCGGGGGCGAGCTGAGCTGTGAGGCAGCGGCACTGTGCAGCAGCAATCTCCCACCGCAGCCATTCCTCTGGGATTAGTCACTGACTTCCCAGAAAACAAGACATAGTCCTGAGGGTCTAAAACTTTGCTCTCTGGTTTGTGCACCGTGGTTGGGGTTGATTCCTCTGAAGTAAACCCAAGCACAGAACTGGTTTAAGCAAGAGCCTTTGGCTTTTTTCCTCCACACCCTGCCTAAGGACATTTCTTAGCTGCTGGTGGGAGTTGTTTAGAGGGGTAAAAGTGAAAGCACACTCTAGGCATTAGCCCTGAGCAATGGCACATGGTTTCAGGTATGTGACTACCAGGGAGTAGTGGCAACTCCTTGTTCTGCAGGCTATGCCTACATTGCTTACAGCTGTGGTGTGCATTAGGACTGTTTTCTGGCTGCTCTCAATGAAATTAATTAATCCTAAGAGACCAAAACCACAGCAGGGCTAGACTGTATACAACCTGTTTTTCTCCTCACCCTGCTCTCTTTTCTTTGACAAACTGGCCTACCCTGAGCTCCGATCTGATTCCATCTTCAGCTGTTTGAAAACATCTATATAAAGCCCTGTAGTAAAGTGTTTGAGTTATATGCATGTGATGAAGTTTTTTGAAATCAGTACCTGACCTCCTGTAGAAATTGCATGAGCTTATTCACAGCATCCTGCTGGTAATTTCAGTCCTGCAAAACTAAAACCCCAAATAGGAGTTGTGAGGGGGTTCTTTTACTTAAAAAGCTACCATCTGCTCAGTGTGTGGCAAACCTGAGTAAGCGACGGATGGAGAAGAGCAGATCAAGATCCTTTGCTGCATCTCAGGCACCCCACACTAAGCTTTCCTGGCATTTACAAATCACTATACTGCCCACCTCAAACCCTGAGATATGCATTTTGAGACAGGAGAGACTATGGAAAGCTTTGGAGCAGACAGCACAGCTGGTCTGTGCAAGGCATTGTGAAGTCTTGAGGACTGGTATGCAGGATGTTTGCAACCCCTTTTCTCCACCTCGGGTGGAGTATTTGATAGAGAATTTAGCCTGAGAAGACAGTGACAAATGACCAGTCTGTGGAGAAGGGATTAGGAAGAAGGGGAAAGGAGAGAAAAGAGAAGATAATAGTAAAGGAATGTTGGTTTTGGAAGAATGTTTTAAAGAGGAAGCAGATCATATAACAGCCATGGGCAATACCACTTGCATCTTTCATAAAAACAAGAGAAACCAGCACTGTGATTCACCTCATAGCATGATACCATCAGTTTTGGACAAAAAGGCAGTGAGGGTCAGGGCTGGATGTGCATCTGTGTCTCTTGGACAGTCATAAGCCTTCTATTCCCCCTGTGGTTTGATTTACCTAGGAAATTAAGACATATCCCCATGACTATAACTCCACAGCACAGCTTGCCATGTAAGATGGCTTTTTGTCCTACATTTCTCTTGAAAATAGGTTATAAACCCACTCTGAGGTTCTGTAGTATGCAGCGAGCCCTGCTCCACTCCAGCTCTTCTCAGGGAAGAGAGACTAGTGCTGCCAGCCCATGGAACCCAGTGGCCAGGCATGACTCCAGCTCTGATGTAACAGCAATGCAATGGGATGATGCAGAAAACAGCTGTGTCAGACCATAATGTCACAGCAGGGTGCATAAAGC
Source organism: Scytalopus superciliaris (assembly GCA_013400415.1). Taxonomy (NCBI): domain Eukaryota; kingdom Metazoa; phylum Chordata; class Aves; order Passeriformes; family Rhinocryptidae; genus Scytalopus; species Scytalopus superciliaris. Next base: position 114,466 of record VXBX01000235.1, on the reverse strand, counting down.
TGGTATCAGCATCACTTTGATATTACCGGATTTCATTACATTCAGAATTGCAATTACTGCGCCATTTTATGTTGTTCCTGTGTCTGGGCCGCCTTCCTGTGCTCATAACTTCTTTAACTACCCCTGTCTCAATTTGGCCTCCAAAAGCACTGAACCCTTTGGTGCCTCCTCCCACCTCTATTTTCAAACCTATCATTGTCCTGCCATTAACTTTGTACATCGACTGAAAGAAGCCTCAGCTCAGATCTGCAGCAGGCACACAGGAGTCATGCAAACCTTTCCACTTCCTCCAAGGTCAGTGCCTCCTGCTCTGTAACATGGTTCCTTGGGGCACAGTGTTGATTCAAAGTACAAATTCCATCTGGAAGGGATCTGATAACTCATTGTCTGGCAGTAGTCATTTCCTTTAGGTAAAATGCCTTTTTTAACACTTGGCAGGGATGACAGTTTCCAAAACAACTTTCTGCACAGTGTTAACACAGAGTGTTTTTCTGTTGCTTTGCGTCTGGACTCTCAGTAGGGGATATAATGGGAGACCATTCAGACTGGGACCTCTTGACAGAAAGGATGGTCTTCTCTGAGCAGCTCCATGGGGTGTGACTCTGCCAGGCTCCTCCGTGCCTCCTTGCAAAAAAGCAAAGCCTGTGCCACTTGTCCTTATGGTGTGAGAAAAATGCTGTCAAATGTAAATAGGAAGGCACACCCAGCACTGCTGGAAAGGGAGTTCCAAGAGCTGTTAACTCACTCATTTCACTATTCTGCTGTTTCTTTCATAGGTCCTGCGTTCCTGTTCCACAAGGTTTTTCAGAGACCTATTTTCTTGGCAAGTCACACTTTCCAGGGGCAGGAAGGTAAATACAGAATAACTTGGTGTGGACAACCCCATCTCCCTCAGATGTGGGCTGCTGGGGGACATTGCCTCACAGTGCAACTGCAAGAGAAGCAGACAGCTGTAAGGCCACTGCCAAACCATCGAGAAGCCTGAGGCAGGAGGTGGCCCTCAGCAGCCTCGCCACGCTGATCTCCCCCCTCCATCACAAAGGGTGGCCTGAATCTCTCCCAGATGTCCACATACCACAGCCTGCTTTTCCTTCCAGGCAACCACAGAAAGATTTATTTGTCTAAAGAAAGGGGAAGCAAGGATTTTAACTCCTAATTACTGCAACTGGTCAGTGGATTGCTCCCTTATGTAGCTACCTACCAGGTGGTCCATGACTCCAAGTCAGGTAGCCCTGGGACCATGGAATACTATTATTTAACTATTCCTTGACTCAGGAGTGATGGAGATCTCCCTCATCACAGGAGTTAACACCATAAATCAGTACAGGTGTTCCAAAAATGGTCAGGCCCTGGCAGCTGCTAGAGATTTCAGCTAAATCATCTCCCCAGTTTCAATATAGCTGTGCTGCAGTATCTTTGCTTTGGTTTGTGCTGCAGACTATCCCAAGTAGCAGCTCATCCTTGTTTCTTGGGATCTAGGTTTACACCTACAGTGTCCCTTGCACCATGAATCAAAGGCCTTTTGCTTATACTGGGATATTTCAATTTCCAACACAGACTCCAAAGAAACTGCCACTGTCCATAGGTTTTATTGTTCTGCAGTTCTGCCACCTTGGCATATGTCACATGGAAAATGCAACAAAGCAAATACTGACACTGCAGGAAACGTGCCTGGCAGTGCAAAGACATCGTTCTGCTCTCTGCCTTGGTCAGGGAGCTCTTCTCTCCACTTTGGTCCAGGAGCTCTGCTCTCTGTCTTCATCCCACTGCTCTGGTCTTTTCTGGGCTCTAATATTTCACCCTCATAATCATCCTACTCCATACCTTATCCAGCAAAACTGACTACACTTGTTTTTAGCAGCTTTGCCCTAAGTTATGTAGTATTCTGTAAAAAATATTGAATCTTTGAGAAGGTGCATCACTATGTTTCTACTCTGTGTGGCAAACCTTACTGCTCTTCTCTGTCAGGAGGACAGAGATTTCTTGACATGCACAGAGAGGAGTGCAAACTTTACACAAAATGTGTGCAGAAAAAGGCCTGGGTTTAGACATCTTTTAATTTTCTGGCGCTTCAGCTAGGTCCCTTATTCAGTGTCTGCAGAAAGCGTCCCATGGTGTGTTTGTTTAACTGCAATTGCAAGTGGTGCCGGGGGACCACAAATGAATTTTACTAATAATAAACACTTCCCATTCTGCTAAGTCACTATGGAGCACACATAACTTAGCCTGGATTTTCTTCATGTCCCACTGCCTGGAGCCCTATTTATACTCCTCTGGAATTTCTGCTATTGAGCTGAGAGCTGAAACCTCTGTTTGAACTACACTGTTTCAAATAAACAAGAAAACTCGATACCATTTTATCGCAAGTGAAAGATGGAAAAACTTCTATCTCTCAGCAAAATCATTGGGGCAGGAAACCTAAAGACCTTTGTGATTAGAGAGCGGGATACCACACATTTAATTATAGCCATCTAAAAACCATGGCATCTCACCTAAGCTATTTGTCTGGTCTCTCTCTATAACCAGTGAAAGGAGATAAGCCTGTCTGGTGATGACTCATTCCATCTATTTTAGGGTGTGGTGAATCACCCCTTTGCAGCTGCCTTTCTGTATCTGTTGACTACAGAAGGAATAAAAACAAATCCCTTAGACCAGAGATACTTAATCTGAAGTAGCTAGAGTTACAGCTAGAATCACCCACTCTTGGTAATACTGAGAAGCACAGTCAAAGAACCCTTTCTGCTGCCTGGATGTTGTCCCGTGTGGAGAAAGGATTCCATGATACTAAAAATGAAAGTGATGCATCTTCGTCTCATTTCCACATGTTGATATGAAGGACCCAACTGTTCCTTTTAGCCTATTACATTTTCACCTTCTGTATGTTCTTTGGATGCCAGAAGGGTTTTTCAGCAGTCAAATAGGTTGTCTGAGTGCAGCAGTGCCAGCCATCCCAGCCCATGTCCTTCATGTTCCTGCAGCAGTGGAGAGGTCTCCACAAGCCACAGTGGGGACAGGTGGAAGAGCTAAAGGCCATTTCCTCAGCACCTCTCAGTTCTGGATGGTTGGCTGGCTGCAGAATCAGGAAGAATATAATGTATGATATAATGTATAGAGTGACTATAAATGCAACTAAGCATCACACAGTGCCTTTCCTATGACTTTGACCTACAGCTGCCTCTTCTCTGCTTTCTCTTTTGTGCAGTAGAGCTCACTTTGATCTCCCTCTCTGCAGCTGCACACCAATATATTCCCAGCTTAAATACTATTCCAAGTGAGAAGTGAACCTGGCCCAGCTCCTCCTTATGTGTCTGTCTCTGCTTTGTTCAGTAAGAACAGCCACAGGGTTAGACACTGTGCCTAGCCCAGGTGGCCCAGCTTTCACTATGGCTGGCTGGCCGCACCTCCAGACAAGAAGGAGCATTAGATATATGTTGGGGGACCAGCAGATCCCCCACTCCCACCACAGGCATATGGCCTGGATTTACCCTGTGGGAATGTCATGTGAAGCTGAAGTGGGGTGGAATGCAGGAAAAGGGAAAAAAAAAAATGAAGAAAAACAGTTTGGAGGGAGAGAAAGGCAAGTGGTTGTTTTTTTTAACAGGCGTGTAACATCACTTTATAATTGCTGTCTTTATATCTGTGTAGGTGTTTGTGTGGTCTTATTACTCTTGTGCTTCTGTCACTGACTAAAATTGTTTAAGCAGTGTGTAAATTACAATTAAAAAGTATCCACGCTAGCTTGTCCCAGGGGTTGATTTTGTTACTCAGTACCTGGTGCCAGGCCAAGGTCTTTTCCTCATGATGCCAATATGCTACGTGGCAAGAGCTTCTGTTCCTGAGTTTTCCAGCCGGGGTTTTGAATCCCAGGCAATTGCCAAGCCGCCCGCCAGGCTGGTTAAGAGATCACTCAGGGTAGCAGTCCAGAGCCTGTTTAGCTAACATTTTCCTACAGTTGCATAAGGAGGGTGTAGAATACCAGTTTGGGAGAAAAATTTAAGCCTGTCTCTAAAAGGCAAAGTGAATTTCACCCGTCTCACCTGCTATAACTGACCTCATCCTCCACCAGCTTGCTGTCACTCGATAGCTGTTTTCACCTTTTCTGTTATTGCTGTTGTGGAAACCTCTTGTAAGACCTCATTCCCTGGCCAAGAATATTTGCTTATTGAGTGTTTCTTTATCAGTCCTGACTGACTTGTGGTCTCTTAGTTTGCAGCTTCTTCTTTGGCTTTTTTCCATTAAGTCCAAACTGGCAGCATCTTCTTCACTGGTTCTGCACTGTGTCCAGTCCCTCCTCAATCCCCTCCCCAGGCTTCAGCTGCACAATCTCATCTCAGCTAGGCAATGCAAATTCAAATTCTCACCATCCATTCATTCTGATATTGCTTTTAAAAGAGCAGTGATGTGAACTCTGGAATACCTGGGCAAATTCCAGTTGGAAAATCTTGCTTAAAAGAACTTCCTTTAGCAGTGACTGCAGGAAATGTTGTTCTTCCCTCTCTGTCCGACCAAAATTGGGTGCGATTTCTTTGCTGTCATCCCATCCTTGGCTGAATTTCAGTAAGAGGATGCAAATAGGATAAAAATGGCTTCATGACAGATTAAAAAAAAAAAAGTGTCCTCAAATAATTAATATGAGGATCAATCTAGGCGAAAACTGTTATTAGCAATTCACATGTGGGTGTTAAGTGTCAACCCCCAAAAATTGCTTTCATGAGTCACCTTAGAGTACCCCAGTGCCTTAATATAAAGAAAAAGTGTATCTGCAAAAAAGTTGTCATGGAAACATAAAAATAGCTCTGGAAGGGATGTTGAAGGGCCAGTTAGACTTTTCCCCCGTTACGAGATAAGATCAAATATAATTTAACCATTTCCGACAGATGTTCTATAATCTATTCTTAGAAACCTCTTCAGTTTCCCAAGGCAACCTGCTCCATTAGTTCAATTTTTCTGAAAAGACAGTGGTTTCTAGACAGTTACTCATTCTTGTTGGCATCCTTATTCCCCTTTGTCTACAATTTCTCTGAAGAACATTTCCCCCAGACAGACTCAGGTTCTGCAGGTGAAGCTTTAGTAGTGCCAACTTGAGGTGAATTATTACTTTCTGCATTTTATTTATTACATGCCGATGTGGTGTTTACACTTTTTTATCAGTATGGCATTGCTGGCACACGGCAGGGTTGTAAGTGCCAGAGCTCCCAGAAGACATACTCTGTCTCCAAAAGAGAGTGAATGAAGTGTGAATTCTTTGTATTGTTCTAATAGCATATTACCGAGTGGGGCTTCCCTTTCCAGAGCTCTGAAAATGTTGCGTAGCAGACTAATTTGGATGGCAGCAATGGCGGTGAAATTTAGATGCTCCTGTTTGGACTGAAATAGTTTTAGCTCGAACAAATACCACATCCCTACATAGGGGTTCAGAGTTCACTGCCTCGAGTGCCAGATGTGTGTGGAGGAATGAGTCCAGAGGGGCTGTTCCTGAGCCCTCAGAGGTGACACCTTCCCTCTGAGAAGCCAGTGTTTGCGTCATGTGTTTACCTCTGAGCTGGGCTGTTGGCAAGGTTTGCGTGTGAGATTATTGATCAGGTTGTGCTAGGAAAGTTGAACCATCCAGAGTCTGCAAACTGTTTTGTTTCCTGTTGGAATGTGTCTGCTGGGGTTGGTGTGGCCTCTCCTGCTGTCTTAGTCAGTTCTACTTCTAAGTATTATGTGAAACAAAATTATCAGATAAAACCAGTTGGATTGCTTTATTTAAACTAATTTATCATTGAATAATATGTATTTTCACTGCATGTGCTCTCTGGGTCAAAAAAAGTGTGTGGGTTTGTTTTTCTTCTATTTCTCTTTAATTCATACACTGAAATGATCTAGTTTGGACATTGAATTCGACTTTTCAGGGAAATGGTGCAATTTTGTTTCTTTGTACCTCTGTACTCAGGCTTCTCAGTTGACGTGTATCTCCTGTGATATGTTTCCTGCAATATAACTGTCTGTCTCTATCGTGATGGATGATGGTGGTATTTACTGTTTGATAAGCTTCTATTTAAGAAACATCTGAATTCTAACTTTTGGGTTTTAAGGGAAGTGTTTCAAGGTTCAGCTTCTCTGACAGTGAAAAGCTATCTTCTTCCTCCAGAGAAAATCAAATTATAATGTTCTGCTGAAAAAGAAATTGGTGCTTTGAGCACCTCTGAGTCTTACTGTGGACTCAAGAAATATCTTTTGCAGGAGGGCAGGTGGGATGCCCTGCTGTGATTTTAGCTGTCCTTTTTCAAGGAAACCCCCTGAAATATGTTGCTTGAAGACATCTCCAGAGAGTCACACCACATCTCACCCAGGAGGCACACTCCCTTCACAGGAGATGGGGGTCTTTTGAATATACACCTGGATTTGGGAATGATTTGTTGTCCATGAGAGAGCAAAACCCTGTCTGTGTCCTCTGCCAGAGCTTTCTACTGAGTTTGACCCAGTGCCTCGAGGCAGCAGCACCACCCTGCTCCCCATTCCCCTCTGTAGCTTCATTCTCCCTGCAGGCGCCTGCTGGGCTCACAGTCGAGCTGTAATTAATTGGCAATACTGCTCATCAAGTTCAAAGGGCTGCAGCAATTTCATGTGGCAGAGGGGGGAGAGAGTACAGAGTGGTAAGAGGCAAGCTTGCTGCCAGTGTTTTTAGCCACAAAAAAAGCATTAAAGTTCCATAGCCTTTGTGTAGCCATGCTGGCCGTGTAATGAGTGCTTTCAACCTGCTTGCTAACAGGTAGATGAAAACTCTGCAAGGTCATGTTGTTTCAGTGTTTAAACAGGCATTTTACACCCGGTGAGAGGTGGGTGAGTATTGATAAGGCGGAGACCTAGATATTATTCAAGAAAAACTGTGCCTGGCCAGGAAGGAGAAGAAACCTGTAGCAAAAGCAGCTTGCAGGGACCCCAGAGCATCCATTCACACCATGGCAAAGGGTGCAGAGGGCCACTGCAAATAGCCCCTAGGGAATTTGTTGCTTACCTCAGGGCAGGAGAGGACTGCATGTGGGGAGACTGTGCATCCAGGATACATCTGCCTGTGCCAGCTACAAGGGCCAGGGCAGAGGCTTGCACAGCATCTCCTTGCTGTTTGATCATGGGTTTGTGTTTCACGCTCTCAAGGACATCAGCAGAGCCAGTGGGCAACATGAAATAGGGACAGTTTTTGTTAGGCCAACGTTGTGGCCACCCTCCCTATGAGGCATGGTAACTGAACATGAGCTTTTCTGTACTTGTTGCTCCCAGGACGCCATCATTTCCTTCCTGAAGAAAATGAGGATCAAATGAAAATGTGGGCCTCAGAAGACACAGTAGCCAATCTCTGAGCTGCGATGGGTCACACAGCCACTGCAGCTGTTTGAGGGACATGTGCCATGTCGTCTCCGACAGCATCTCATCAGATGTACTCTAGAAAAGGAGAGCCTGTTATGTGTCCCTTTGGACAGCTGGATGTGTGTCCATCATATACAGACTGGGCCAGAGGACTGAATGTTAAATCAGCAACATAACAGGCAATCACAGGAAAAGGGACTTGTGTCTGTGACCACATGGTCACACATCTTGAGGACTGAGGAGTACAGTTCAAATGGGTGCTGAGGAAAGGTCATGGAAGGCTTGGACAGGTGCTCGCTGAGTGACCAAAGGAAGGAACTTTTGCTGCTTACATCACACCTGATTCCCTGTGTCTCCTCTGAGACTCTGTCCTGAGCTGTCTTAGCACCAGTTCTCCCATGCCACCACTTTTCCATGATATCCTTTCTAGTTTCTGCTGTGAAAATTTTCCCCATTTAAAAAACCCCCCTATAATAATAAATGAGGACAAATGTGATTTTTCTCTCATTCACTAGTAAAGACTGACTTTTGCACAATAAAGTTGCAAATACCCAAATGAAAGGGGACAATATAGTGTGCTCTCGACAAGAGGCAGTTTTTCTTAACTAAGCAATATAACTCAGTTCTTTGAATACCTATATGTCTACACAATATAAAAGAAAATGGTCATCACCTTCCTTCCTACAGCTGGTAGAGACAAGACTTTTGAAACTGTCTGCCTAAAGTTGTCCCCCCAAGCACACTGTTCAGCCATCTGGATAAGCTGTCTGATTTTCAGACATTTGGAGCCTTTTACAATTCCCACGTGATTCTGCAAACAGAAAATCTTGGCCTCCAAGCCTTGCTGTTAAATTAAGCAGCGCCAGGTCTGGCTGTGATTATTAGAGCTGAGGGAAACCTCCATTTGTGTTCTGCTGCATGCCAGGCAGAGCTGGCCAGTGTCCCGAGCAGACCTGTGCTGGGTTGCCTTTCCAAGCAGATTCGAACAGCTGTACTCAGAATGACCCCCGAAAACGTGGCCCCACATATAAAAATACTGTGACAGGACTTTTCTAACTCCAGTATGGATGCAAGACTGGTCTGAAACTGGTGTGGGTACCGGAAGTGACTAAACAACCAGCCATGTAAAAGGCTGGTACAATATTGGCATCTGAGAAATCTGACATACTCTGAGAAGTGGAATTGAATTTGCTGAGGTTTCAACTCACAAGATGGAAGAAGAATTCCTGTTTCAACACATGTTTCTAGTTTGTATACTAAACTGCTTTTGCTTTGATGTTCTTGAATATTCAAACATTTTTCAACAACACAAAATGCAAACACTCCCATTTTATCAAAATGAAATCTTCACAGGCTTGAGACAAGGTTTCTCCTCATAAAATATATTCAGAAGCTTTGTTCCAGCTTCAAATGAATTAACCAGTAAAATCTTTAAATCTTTCACGAAACAGAATATTCTTCCTCCAGACATATGTCAGCAGCTGCTGCAGCTGGTGTGTCTGCCTGGATCAAAGGGATTGGGAAAGGGTGGTGAGACGGCATAGCATTCATCCAACATGTGATAGTGAGCACAAGGGTTAGTGCCTAGAATCATGATGTCATTGTATAAATCATAGAAAATCATCAGAGTCAAGGGAGACCTTTGTGTCTCTTTCCTGGTTTGGAGAATATTTATTCTACAGACTGACTGTGGAAATATTTAAGTACCAGTCACAGCCAGTCAAACCTTTACATTTTAATGAGAGTTTTGAATTAATTGGGAATAAAGGGTTTAAGAGTTAGACTGATATTTCTGCAGATCTATTCTACTTGCATACAGAGACTTGAACATTTGAGTCACTAAATGGGATACTTGACAACAACAGTGGCTTTTAGAATGGTACTGTTCTTGTGCTGAGTTTTTTCAAGGAATATTATGCTGTCAAGGTTAATACAAAGTCATGCAGAATTTGCCATATCCCAGGTTGCTTAGCTCAAACATGGCCCATAAGTTCGTGTGACTTTGAACTCATACTGCTGTCCTCCCTCAGCTTTAGCTCTTTAATGGTATAATTTTGTTGATTCATTGTGTGTGAGTGCATAGATAAGCTCTCCTTTTCCTTGTAGCTCAAATCATCCGTGAGCACAATATAGCCTGTATGATTCAGCTGTCTGATTATCAGAGCTTCCTGAGTTTGCAAAAGAAATATTCCATGCCCATCGAGTTCCACGTAAGCAATGGGAGAAGCAGTTAAGAAATTACAAGTTACAGTCCTGCTGCTTGAAAAAGAACTAAAATTGGTCTGCTGGTTTACCTTAGCACACCAGGTTACAGTTTGTGGTGGGTCAGGAGTGTTTAAGGAGACATTTAATCATGCCTGCAGCTGGGGTGGGAACCTCCAAAGGAGCATGGGATAGTGAGAAGGATAGGCAGTCAGGTCAGCTCTCCTATACTTGCCATAAGCCTGTTAGTGAGTCAGAGTCCTCACCCCCTGAAGACACGAAAGCTTTGTGTGCCTCAGACACGTACTGCAAACGTGGGTGTCAGCCACCAGTGTTGCAAACTGCATGGACTCCCTGGAACAGGCACGGTGAGCCACACAGGGCGGGGGAACCACAGGCACTGATGTTCATGAAGCAATATAGAAAGTTTTGCTTCAGGACACACGTCTGGTTTGGGTCTATGTATGTACTTGCTTAATGCTTTGTAAAATGTCTTTGGTTGGAAAAGTGGCATTTTAAAACAAAATGCTGTCATTTTGGATAGCAAAACTCTGTAGGTCTAAGTGGGTTCTGTAAGTGGGGAGTGGGTTCTTTGGAAGGTGAAGGGAATGTTACTGCTATCTAGAACTATCTAATGGGAGGGTGTGGCTGATCCAGGCAAGTCACCTCAAAGTGGTACAGTGATTGAACAAGAAGCAACAGACATATGCTGGAGCAATAGAATGAAAGAAAAACTTCATCATGTGGGTAAATAAATCTTGATGAAGGCCCCAGAGATGCAGGGAAACTCCATACTCTGAGATTTTCAATACTCAGCTGGAAAAGTGCCTGAGCAACCTGATCTCCCCTACTTGGAGCAGGGTGTTGAACTGTGCAACCTCCACGTGGGTGTACACACCCCAAAATTATTATTTTTAATGATTCTACAAATGTGACCAGCTGAAGCCCTGCATGTGTTCTCCCTTCTCCCCACAAGAAAATAGAAAAGAAAATCCAAAACCCAGGCCATTCCTAAGGAAAAATCTCCAAAGATGAAGTTACAGGCAGCAGCTAGTATTTTCCCAACAAGAATAGACAAGAACAGTAGCAGCAGTCATGCCCTCCTTGCTCACATCTCTGCTGCTGTGTTGCCTTCTCCATCGTGTTTATTCTGGTGCTCATTGAGCCCCAGACTGGCAGTACTATCAGGAGGTGGCTCAGGCTCAGGGCAAGTCAGGTCTGTCAGACTGCAGATGGTTATGGTGTTTGGAGGGGGTGGGATGTATCGGAGAAGGAGCCCTCTCCTTCCTTTCAGCCCTGGTGACCTACATGATTAGCTCAAGACACCAGTAAGGTGTCCATGGTGCAGACCATTCGAAAAACAGATAACACAGCACTTCCAGCCATAGCAGCACACACGACACAGCGGTGCAGCTTCTCATTTATCGGGCCACTATCCCTAAGGAACTCACAGCGAATATTACGAGCGCAAAATAGCCGTGCGCTCACGGTACAGGCTCTAGAATAGGTTTCAGAGTCTTTTCCAGGAGAGCTGTGCAGGGACCTGCTCCGTCCTAGACCTGCCACTGCCATCCAGCGGGCTCTGCTGGAAGCGCCGTGCCCGTAAGTCCTGTCCCTCCTGTGCCTGTCCCTGCTGTGCTCTGTCCCACCGGAGTTTGCAGATGGAGCTGCTGCTGCTGCCACCCCGCTGGCCGGGGGCGTGCCAGGGCGTGTGATCGAGGTGTCCTTTCACCGTGGGACCGAAGACACTCTGTTTATCCCCTGCGACATGAGGGTGCCTAGAGATAGCAGGTTTGGGAGGTCTCTTCCTCAATGAAAGTAATCCAGGGCATTTTCTGAGCAGGGCATGTTGTTTAACCCCAGCCGCCAATTTGGCCCCAACACAGCCACTCGCTCCCTGCCCCGACCTGTGGGATGGGGGACAGGATTGTGAAAGAGCAAAAACTCATGGGCTGAGATAAAGACAGCTTAACAGGTAAAACAAAAGCTATGCACACAAGCAAAGCTAAACAAGGAATTCATTCACCACTCCCCACGGGCAGGCAAGTGTTCAGCCATCCCCAGAGAAGACGATTCCATCAGGCATAAGGGTGGCCTGGGGAGACCGATGCCATCACTCCAAATGTCCTCCCCTCCCTTCCTCTTCCCCCAGCTTTCTATGCTGACCATGATGCCATATAGTATGGAATGTCCTTGTAGTCAACTGGGGTCAGCTGCCCCAGCTATGTCCTCTCCCAGCTTCTTGTTCAGCCCCAGCCTTCTCTCTGGCGGGGTGGGGTGAGGAGCAGAGGTGGCCGGGACCCTGTGCAAGCCCTGCTCAGCAGTAACAAAATCCCTATGTTATCAGCACTGTTTCCAGCGCAAACCCAGAACACAGCCCCATACCTACTACTGTGAAGAAAGTTTACCCTATGCCTGGGCATGGATGCAGGGACTGCCTCCCTGCTCCCAGGCATCACTAGAGGGAGACGGAGCACTGTCTCGTGGCACTGCCAGAGGAAACTCCCTAAGCACCATTTTCCATAGTCTTTCTGTTTGAGATTATTTCTGGGAAATGTGACATGGCGGAGTGTGCCGGGGAATGCCGGATCCAGTGGGCCCTTGGCATCTTCTGCTGGGACCCTGCTGGGCTGCCTTTCCTGGCACCCAGCGCACTGAGCCCGCACAAACACACCCAGTCTGTAGAGCAGCGACTGTATTAGGGTCTATAGGAATTGTGTGAGAGCGCAGGAGGAAGAGAGGAGAGAGGAGTCAGCTGTGGAGGGCTTGGGATGCTGTAAGGTAAGAGAAGAAAGAGGTCCCACTATGCAGAAGTGTAAGAGACAGCGGGGGGACATGAAGAACTGAGAATGGCTGAGTTGCAGGAAAAAAACCCAGGGTCTGAAATAAAAAGATCAGTTCCAACTGAACAGTGTTCATAAAAATACAGTCAGGAGCCACCACTCTTTCCATACACAACAGATTGACTCAAACTTGGGTTAAAGCAGTGAGTGAGTAGGAGCTGAGGGGAGCCAGAGGAAGGACAGTAGGTGGTGGCAGCCACTCCTACCTGGTAACATCAGATTGTAAGGGACCATCAGGCTGAGCTGGCACTTACCTCACAGAACTTCATCTGAAGGTGGAGTGTCTCATCTTCCAGTGGAAGCAGCAGAGAAAGACACCTGCTTAAGGCAGCTCACCTTCTTGTGATGTCTGAGATAAATGTTGCGATTCATTCTCTTGATTTACGGTCTGTATTGGCTATAGAAGGAGCTTACACACCTCACTAGAACAGCTGCCTTGTTGCTGGCTTGTGCTGGATGGACCAAGCATAGCTTTTAATTGGATCTGCCATGCATCTTTGCCCATGCCACACAAAACTCTTTCTCCTTCATCAAGCATAAACAAGCACATTTTCCAGCAGAGTGCCTGCCAGGCACACCAAGGGCTGGCCAATGTATGATTTTGCACAGCTTTTCTTGATTTGACTTGGCCTGGGTTTAGGTTCTAGTCAGAAGTTCTAGCAATGTATTTCTCTCTTGGTAAGAGTTTTTCCCCCATGTATTTATCTAATCACTGTATTCAAATGCCTTCTCAGTTTACATTTTGATAAAGAGATGAAGGAAGAAGCTCTTAAAAGCATTATGAGTGTTTTCAGTACTCTTACTCTCTCCAAGTATTTTGAAATCTTTGAAAAAAACACTGCCAGCAGAACAGATTGCCTAGTTCTAGAGCTGGACTTATCAAAGCTACTTACAGGATCAAAATTACCTCTCTGATCACATGTGTTTGTCCCTTGGGTGCAACTTCAGTTTCATCACATCACACTGGGAGCTTTTGCTGAGCTATTGAACCACTATGACTGTTGTGTTGCTTCACTGCTGAGGTTCCCGGGAGAGACTTCACAGCATATGTCTGATATTTTTATCTACAGCTTTGTAAATTTACTTTGGTTAGACATACATTTTTACTTGACACTTCCAAGATAAATACAGTAGTACTGGAAATTTTGCCCCAGATTTTTTTCCATTTCATTAAATAAGGGCTTTTGAGAGAGGTTGATTTTGTGTCCAATCTATTTTTGCTTCCCATGTCTTCTTATTTCTGCATTATATTTGTCTCTCCTCCTGCCTTTTCTCGGGATGAATGTGCAGATACAGATGAATCTGCATATCTGAAACATTTTTTCCTAGTCTTTGTCATATGGATTGTATTCCTAATTCAAAATGCAAACAAGTTGGAATGCTTGCATTTTGAAATATGTATGCCACATTACATGAGAAGATTATAGCAAACAGCATGTAATCCAGCAATCATGCTGTTCTCAGCAGTTATTTTTCTCTGGTACATTTTATTTTTAAATTTATGGCAGTGCTGGTGTAATGATATCTTATACATAAAATTGCTACAAATTCTATTTGAGATATTCTGGTGCTGTCTTTGAACTTTGTTTTGGAAAGAGTAAGAAAATACCAGTCCCAGGACTGGAAGCAGGAGATGCCTTGGGGACTGGGGGACTTAATAACACTCTTTTTTACCAGTGAGCAAATCAATTTTCCTTATTCTAATTGATTTATCCACTTGTCAAATAATGGCAACTGCAGTGGCATACTGCCATAACTTATAAAATTATTTGAGACCTATGGATAGGGAGTACCTTTGTAAGCAGGGACTTACAATTAGAAAGAAACAGTTTGTAATATATCAGCTATGAATGTGCTCTGCATGCTGTCTCTTACCTCACACAAATGATCAGCTGTGGAATTGCCAGAATGGTCACTAGGTGGTGGGGGAAAGGAAAATAAAAAGTAAATGAAAACAAGGAAAAGAGAAAGAAAAAGAAAAGGAAAAAAAAAAAAAAACCAAGAAAAAAGGAAAAGAGAAGAAAAAGTAATAAAAAAGGAAAATAAGAAAGAAAAAAAGAAACTAAGAAGATAAGAGCTAAACAGGAAACACCCCAATACCTGGTATCAATACATACATTACAGAGAGCAGCAGCCAGTTTATGTCTGTCACAGTATAATTGCATTGCCTGAGGGTGATCTTTGCTCAGACTGGAAATCAAAATGAAGGGACCTTGGCTACAGGTCATTGTATGTCTTTACAAACCTTCTCTTTGGCAATGTATGGCTGGCCAGCTTCAATTACTTGCCAGAGGATGTGGAGTATCAGTGGACACGGTGCCATTACATGAGGGGGGAGCTGCAGATGGTTTTCCTCAAGTGAAGTTCTTCTCCAGACATCTCAGAAACACGACACCATCTCATGCTGAGCAATGGCCAGGCTCACTAGCTGAGCTCCTCCTGAGCCTCCCCGTTGCACTTTGAGCAACAAGCTAGCCCTATGGCTCTTTCTGATTCCCAGCTGCACAGATGGTGCTCCCCAAAAGCCTTGGGATGTCTGCTCCACCCCTGCTGACACCCACAGTGCTCCCAGTTGGGATGAACATCAGCCCTTTCGTCTGCTTGGCTCATTTTTCTCTTTGTGTGGTATCTTCTTTACCCCTTTGCCCCACCATACAGTGTGTCAGATGCTTTCATGGACCACAGCATCATCTGCTCCTTTCTCCCAAAAGAAATCCAAGCCATGCCCCTGCATGGCAGCCCTCATGGCCTGCCCACCCAACACTGACACATCCTATTAACCACCAGATTAACACATGGGCTGATAATGCATAAGGCAAGATATCTAAATGCACTGACAATAAGTTGTGCCTATGGTGTGAAAGTGATGTCTTGCTAGCAGTTAACTTGTATGGAGGACATAATGTGCCCTATACTTGCATGGATTTGCTTCTGTTATTTCCAATACACATGCAAATATCCAGTCTTGGCTCCATTTCTCCTAATTAGGGAGGCCTTAGGATTCACAGTCATTACATTTAGTAGATCTCTGTGAATAAACTTTGAGATCTCAAGATTCCAAGGCACAAAAGCTCTTTTGTAGCCTTCATTCAGAACTGGGCTTCTGCTGCATTCTTGCCATTTTAAAATGACCCTGAAATTGAACTCTGCATCTTGTGATGCACAAACTGACTACAGGAAAAGGTTTCTAAATGAACATAGCTCATTATTGATAATACAATAGTTGTATGTTTCATCTACAGATCTCTGATCTAGGAAGTCATTATTTTTCAGAGCCTTTGCCACAGCAAGGGAGAAATACTGCAGAGCATTGTTCAACATTATTGTGTATGAACAGTGTATTATTTTACAATATTTTCATAACATAAATCTGTTCCAAGCACCAAATGGAACATGCAGAAGTGCTTTTAACCACTAGCTAAAAATTCCCCATTGGCACCATGTTTCAAAGTAGTGAAACCTCCCCAGTCCTCGAATGCATTTCTCATCTCATCTGAAATGCACATGTTTATACAGGCTCACACGAGGCCTTGCTGGTGAGAAATTAATTCTAGTTTCAATACTACCCTCTTGTGCCCAGGACCCCTGCATGTTGCTTTCTGCGATCTTTCCCTGCCTGGTGTCTCCTTCTCTGTGTCAGTCTCACTTGAACTTGGTCTTTGGGAGATGTTTCCTGCCATGGCAGAGCATCTTCAGGTGTCTAGCACCTTGAACTGTAGCTTCCCATTTTGTGGAGCTGAGGCACCACCATTGGAGGTCGAAGTATTTATTTGTAACGTTTTTTGTCTTTCTCTGAGATATTTCTTTTATTTTATCTGAACACAAAAACCAGAACAGACGAAACTCAAGCACTGATATATGTATTTACTTACTGCAGTTTCCCAGATCTCAGTGAGGACACACCAGTGTTCCTGCATAATCCACTTTTGACTGGAGTGCAGTGATATCCTAACTTTGCATTCAGTATTTTTGGGTCCAGCAGCAGTTGCTTCCCTGATGTAGATGGGGATGCATTGGGAGGCTGTTAATTAGCTGTGGCTCTGCCCTGCATGCTGCAGAGGCCAGTGTTAGTGAGGGGAAGCCTCATCTGCATCTGGTTTTGATGCAGAACAAGCAATGAGAGAGGTCTGACAAGAGAAGGAGAGCACAGGCAGAAGGGCTGATAAATTTCCTCTACTTTCCCTATTAGCTTAATGCACGTGGCTAGAAAATGTATCCACCTCCAACTTCCTGTGCCAGTCTGCATCCATCAAGTAGTACAGACTTCTTGAATGGGTACTTCCAGTGTCAGACAGCCCCTACATGTTCTGTCTGCACAGGAAGGAATCCTCAAACAGTTTTGATGAGCATTTCCCATCAAAGTCTGTAATGTAATTGAAGTTGAAAAGTGCAAATAAGTAACCTGCTGTAATTCTGAAACACAGATGAAAAAATAAAGTTTTAGTCTGTGCTCTTTAGTTTACTCTGTTTCTGCCTTTTGAAATCCTCACTTATCCCTTCTTTATTAATATCTTCCCACGTTTTCCAGGGGGATCACAAAAGAAACCATTCCAAAAGAGGAGAAAGCAAACCATTTTTTTTCTTCTTCTTTTCTTCATATTTTAAAACTTCTAGGTGAAATCTGGGACTTGATGTGAAACAAATGTCAGTTTTATTCTGATATTTTATGTAAAGAAACCAAACACTTCAGTGTGGGGAAAGAGGAGGGGAGTGGAAGAAGTTGTTTTCCATCAGGCAGCCTAAAGGTATCTCAACCATAACACTAATGTCCAATTTTCCAAACACAGGTTTGAAGTAAAGGAAATCAGCAGCTGTTGATCTCCTCTGTCTCTTTCAGCACCCTCCTTCTGTCTCTCAAAACACAGTAATTTGTTTTCCTTACCTCATTTTCAAAATCCAGACAAAGGAAACTATTGGCACTCAGCCTGGGCAAGGCAACAGGCAAGGGCTACAGCAGGGTTGGGGGAGCACTTCACAGTTCCTGGTAGCTTTCCTCTGAGCTGTGATGAAGTTCTGGAGGTTCTGTGATGACCAAGGCTGGGCCCTGGGGAGCAGAGGACTGATGCAGGACCTCTGCCCTGAGCGCCCTCCTGGGTGCCGCTGCTTTGTCCTGCAGACATGTGGATTGCAGTAACTTATGTTACTCACTGCTTACAAAAAGCATGTTCTTCACCCTGCAAATAGCAATCAAAACTGAAGATTACTACTGCCAATTTTTTTTCTGAATAACCAAGACTGTAAGACCCTCTCTACAGCAGGCTAATTGAAATAAAACATCCTCTCTCCCAGGTCTGGGTGTGTGAGCGTGCAGTTTGCCTGGATCTCTTTGGCTCCATCCATCCTCACTGTCTGGCATCCCCAGAAGAAGCTCTCACAAAACTTAGACAAACAGCAGCATTCATCTCCTCAGCCATGGACAAGGATCTCCACCTCAGAAGATAAACTACCAAATGATGAACAGCACAAGTCTAATAGCCCAGGAGCTCCCTGTTCATATTCCTTGCCCACGTCTACTGCACAGCCCAGACACTCCTTCATGTATTGGCTTACACTGCTCTGAGGAAAACAGAGAGAAATTTTCCAGCATTGCTATCAGGGTTTAGCCACAGCAATGTGAGAGCCTGACTGTGGGACAGCTTCCAGCTGGAAGCAGGGCTTTCAGCACAGTGTCATCTAACCCTTCTGGGAGCAAGTGTTGGGAAAGCGGCCCAGAGAAATTCAGTGCCTCAACCAACCAGATAGTGACGGGTGGTGCTGCTTGGATAAGATGTATCCTGAGAAATAAACTTGAGCTGATATTTAGGAATCAGAATAAGCATAGAAAGTATTTTCCATCCCCAGTGGTTATAACTTTATGAAGGTTATTCCTATTCATTCCTACAGTGCGAGCCTGCTGGAGAAATGTGAAATCGCACTGCTGTTACCAGATCTAAAAAAAAAAAAACAACAACTTCATAGATTGGGCATTGTTTCTGTAAAATGAAAAAGCAGCTGTGATTCAGCCCTACATGTCCAATGGGTAAGGTTAAATTATTCCAGTCTAAGCCCACCTTGAAAATAAACATTTTCCTTCTCATTTAATTTCTGTGGCATATGGTTCATTTCTCCTAATCGTCATCTGGGCAGAAAAAAGCCGCTGTGATTGACAGCACAGAGAGCAACAGATGGTGCTGTTTCAGTTCAAGTAAGACCTAGAGAAATAAGCCTGTTCAATAGCACTACTCTATCTATTTAAAGTGACTTCTTTTTGTGATGAGCTGTGTTAAATCAAGCACTCAGACATGCAGCAAGTTTAAATTAAAAAAATCCTCCCAAAACAACAAAACTCCCCCTATTTCTAGTCTTGCATTCTTTACCAATATTTCTCATAAATGTAAAAGCAGATGGTTTTCACACAAACATCTGTAAGTGTGCTGTAGTACCCAGCAAGACAGAATTCCCTAATGACTCCTTAAGGAAAATGGTACTGCTCACTACATTTTACCATGTAATGCATGTGGGAGGCAAAAAAGCATAACAAGTTTCACAAGAGCAAAATAAGTTAATTGCTTGATTATGCATCTAGAGTAATTATAGATATTATTTTGAAATGGATTGGCATAGAAGGGTAATTTAGATAAAAAGTGCTCAGTAAGTTTCTACCTTGTATTTCTCAAAGAATGAATTTTCTACACTTAATTTTCTTCTCTGCAGTCAAGGCACAGTGGGCTGGCAAGCAAAGCCCCAGTAATCCTGATGCACAAGAAATCTCCTGTGTAAAGGAGAATTTCAAGTTATTAATCTATGGTTCTGGTTGTCTAGACTAGTGTTTTCTGATTTTGCTCTTTCCCTCTCAGAAGCACCTCCAGCCCACATAGCTGCTTTGACACATCCTCCTCTTGTGGGCCAGAGGAAGTTTCTGAATAAGCTTCACAAGCCTCCATAAACAGCTCTGAGATGTGGCTTAGTGTTGAATTCTCAGATTCTCCCCGGTCCCTGGGACCTCCAGGACCTTATCACAGCTCAGTGGAGAGCTACAAGGAGCAGCAGCTTCTTGATCCCCTTCAGCACCCTACCTGCTGAGCACAGTCATGGCTCCTGAAGTAGCCCCAGGCCAGGAAAGCAACATAAACTCTTGGCCAGGTTAAGGTAGATGAAAACACAGGTTTTCACACTTCCATCACCTGGATCACAATTGGGAGTTTGGTGCTACTCTGGAGTGGCAGGGATTTGCTTAGTACTGCAGAGGCCTCGGTCATTGTATTTGCCACTTATTTTTTGCAAAAATAGATCTTTGAAAAATATGAGAAAAACTAACTTTGCCATAACCATTCCTGATGTTAAAACACTTCTCAGTGTGAACTGTATTGATCAGTAATCAAAATTGACTCTTCCTTGCCCACCCAAGTGGGTAAAGTGGTTGGAGATAACCCTGCTGTGTGGTGTTATTTCCCAGGGACAGGATGGAGGTGTCAGAGTGAAAGCAGAGAATATTTTCCTTTTCCAGGATGAGCCACCTTTGACTGCAGGAGATGAAGGTGATGAAACCAAGTACCCAATGCAGGGAGCTCTGCCAGAATCATCACCCACTTCACAATGCTACAGATATCACCTCATCAAGATCCTGCACACTCATAGGAATCTCCAATCCCTAAAGACATTTACATTGCTCTGACCACAGCAGATAGCTCTGCTGTCTGTGTGTGTGTGTGAGAGAGACCAAATACTTCAGTCTGCTTCAGCTTGAATGTTCTTTATAGCAAAGCCATACATGAGGTAATGAAATTTTGACACAAGCTCAGTGCTCAGGTCTATGAGCTTGCATTGAACCTTGAGCTTTCAGCTTGTGAGAGGTGAAAAAGACAAGTAAATTTTTCGGTAGTTTTTCCAGCCCTACCTCACACCAGGGCTCAGATCGGGGTGTACACTGGCAATGGCCTGTAAATGTTCAAAAGCTTCCTAGGGATAGCAGTGACCTGTAGTACAGAGCAATGAAGACAGTGATACAAAACCTACACCCTTTTTGCATACTGTGGTGGGTTGACCGTGCTGGATGCCAGGGAACCACCAAAGCCATGTTATCACTCCTCTCCTTGGCTGGTTAGGGAAGGGAAAATACAATGAAAGGCTTGTGGGTTGAGATCACGAAAGGGAGAGATCACTCACCAGTAACCATCATGGACAAAATATTTGGCTCTGTTAGGCACAGGGAAAGTTTCTAGCAGCTGCTCACAGAAGCCAACCCTGTAGTTCCCGCTCCACTAAAACCTTCTCACACACACCTGATACAGATGTAAATTTTTTTCTTTAATATATGAAGAACAGACAAAACTCAAATCCATGAGAGCCACAGCATGAACCACAAGCAAGATGATTTACCCACATCTTTCAGTATGAATCTCTGAAATAAGGTATTTAAAGCCATGAGCATGTGGGCGTGTAATGGATGAATGGTGAAAACTGCTCTTAATACAGTTACAGGGTACTGAGAAGGGAGGTTCCATGGATAACGTATGAATTAGAGACTTCATGTAAGGTCTGTGAATCTGAATGCAGTTTTTCCTGCCCTTTAGCATTGGAATGAGGGTTATCTGGTGGGTAAAGGTGTTGCTCCCTTGATCCCATTCCTTTGAATGCATGCAGTCTGACATTTGGAAGTTATTGTAGAATCATTCAGTAATTTGGGTTGTAAGGGACCTTTAAAGGTCATGTAGCTCAGCTCCTCTGCAATCAGCCAAAACATTTTCAGCTAGATCAGGGTGCACAGAGTCCTGTCCAGTCTGGGCCTGAATGTTTCCAGGAATGGGTCATCCACCACCAACCTGTCCCAAAGTTTTACCATCCTCATTATAAAAAATTTCTTCTTTATATCTCATTTAAATCTTCTCTCTTTTGGTTCAAAACCATTACCCCTTGTCTTATTGTAACAGACCTTGCTAAAAAGTTTGTCCCCATCTTTCTTATAGGTTCCCTCTAAGTACTGGGAAGTGGCAATAAGGTCTCCCCAGGGCTTTCTCTTCTCCAGGTTGAGCAATCCCAAGACTCTGCCTTTCTTCATAGGAGCAGTGTTCCATCTCTCTAATCATTTTGTGTCCCTATCAATCCTGGAGTATCAAGTGGCTGATACAGAAGCAACATGGGTTTGTCCCTAACCTCGATACATTTGATGCAGCCCCCGTTATTATTACCATTGCTAGGAATCACCACACAACGTTACAGCTCTTTTGCTGAAGTCAGCTACTTTCCAGTTAGCAAGGAAGGGCATCTGGGAAGACACTGGAATAAAACAGGGCATAACTCACCCATGCCCAACCCTGTGGCCAGCGTGGAGCCAGCGCAGGATGAGCAGCTGCCTGCAGTGCTGGCCAGCAGCAGGCTCCAGCCTGCGCAGGAGGCTGACTGCTCCCTGGAGACCCTCCCGTAGATCCCATTGCCGTGCCTGATGCCAGGTTCAGTTCCAGTTTTTCCTCCATTAAAAGGGATGTGTGGCACCAGGCAGGATCTGTCTCCTTCATCATCAAGCTGCAGGCACGCAATACGCTCTGGGTGTGGAGACAAGCTAGGCTGCCTCCTCGTGCTGTTGGTGGAGCTTACCTCAAATATGAGTATTTTAGATAGCTGAGCCTGGCCTCAGCTGAAATGTTTCTTTTCCCTTTTTGACCCTCCTTTCCTTCTCTTTGGTGCTTCCAGTGTGTCAATCCACTGCCAGGCAGTACCAATCCTGTGGCTGCTCTGCTCACAGCCTGTGTAGCATACTACTTTGACAGTAAAGTAAGGTCAGACCACTAGAAATTCTGGCCATTTTGGGGTTTTCCCTCCTCCAAAACAAACATTTCACCTCTGTGGTGCCTGTCATAGAAGGACCTCATGTCACACAGCAAGTTCCTGCAAGGTGTGAACCTCAGTTTGGATGCACAAATTAATTTACAGTGGGACCCCAGACCAAGCCAGGCAGAAAAGCATGTTATAAAAGAAATATGGACATATGGCAGTCTCTGGCTGATATTGCCTTCACTAAGGACTCAGTTCAGGCTTGCTGCTAGGAAGGAGACAGAAAAGGTCCCTTTCTCGTATGGCTTCTGTGCTGGAGGGGGCTGGGATGGCTGTGCAAACCCTATTAGACAGAAGCTGTGAGCCTAGCAAAGTGCTTATGGATAGCTAGACTTAAAATTTTAGCAGATCACTTTGGATCCTCCCATCTCCAGCCACATACACTTCTGTGGGATGGTAAATCTATGTTTCTGAGTTGTGTAGGTACTTTTCTCCTGCTGGGTTGGGTGGACACCTTTAGCTTCAGTCTCTGATGCTCATGTTTGTTCTGCCTGCATAACCTCCTGGCATATTTCTGCTGCTGGGGATTGATTTTTTCAAGGTTTTCAGGAAAACCTGTGCTTGCCTGTTGCCTAGGACACAGGTAATCCGTACAACATGGTATATTTTAAGAGGCAAGGGGATATGGGGTAAGGACCAACATCAGAGAATCCCATTAGCTGCAGCACATGGTAATGATATCGCTCTGAAGACTTTCAGAGATTACTTGAAAGGATTTAATTACATTTTTTAGAGGCACCTTGAGAAGCAGTTTCTGTCTGAAAAAAATAACTACTTAAAAGGGGCATCTGTGGCTAGTCTCCTGCATCAATTTTAACAGTAGATAAGTCTCAAGAAAAGCTGAAAGCTGCTTCCCTAGGGAGAGGGGGGAAAAATGAAGATTTTCCCCAGCCCAAACTCCCCCTTGGCCATCTGCATCAGAGTTTCCTGGTAGGGTTGTGGCCAACCAGCTTCTCCCTGGCCAAGCAGGCTCTGCTGACTTTGCTGCTGTAAGAGCAGATATATGTCCAAAGGCTGGTATGGGGTGCAGAGTTTCTGTCTCTTGCAAGTCCTCGTGATGCTGCTGTACCCTGCCAGCTGCCTGCTTCACCCATGCCTATGGCTGGCCACAGGGTGTAGCCAAATAAATCTGATCGTAATGATAGCATTGGTTTTCCTGCACACCATCTTCATAGCTCAGCCTGAAGTGGAGATGGAGGCTGGGCTTGCTGCCCTGTGTGTTGGGAGTGTCTCTGCTCAGAGATTTGCTAACAATCCTGTGGCTGAGTTTTCATAATAATACTCAGATTTCTTTCCCATCAGAAACCGAGTTTGACATTTCTGATGAAGTTAATAGAAATTACAGATGTGGAGTGAAACTTGCTGAGCCAAAAGTGTCCCACTGCAGATGAACTCTTGGCCATAATTCAATGTCCCATCTGCTTTTCTTATGAAATAATGAGCTACATTAAAATCAGATCATTCATTTAATGTCTGCTTTACCAGCTTCTGTGTCCTGAAATTTCTGAGGATTTTCTAGAGATGTGCTAGAGAAATAAGTTCTCTTTATTTCTCTCCATATCCTGTGTTGGCTGAATGAATCTGAGCTTTACCTGAAAAAATTACACTTCCTGTGAACCCATCCAGACTTCTGCACTTAGAAACATAGAATGGATTGGGTTGCAAGTGACATGTAAAGGTCATCTAATCCAACCCTCACTGGGTTGAAGCCAGGACATCTTCAACTAGATCAGGTTGCTCAGAGCCTCCTTCAACCAGACCTTGACTGTTTCCAGGGATGGAGCATCTACTACCTCTTTGGGCAACCTGTGCCAGTGTTTTGCCACCATTATTGTAAAGAACTTTGCCTTTCGTTTAAGGATCCTTGTCTTATCACAACAGATCCTGCTAAAAAGTCTGTTCCCATCTTTTTTATAAGCCTCTTTTATGTATTCCAAGCCCCCAGGAAGGTCTTGGGAGCCTTCTTGTCTCTGGTCTGAACTATCTCATCTATCTCAGCATGTCTTTACCAGAGAGGTGCTCCAGCCTTCTGATCATTTTCAAATTCTCCTTTGGAATCCCTAGAAACATGTCCATGTCCCTCCGGTGCTGAGAACCCCAGCACTGAACTCAGTGCTACAGGTGGGATCTCACCTTGTCATCTTTAAATTGCCAAGTGTTCCAAGATGATAGACTTTTCTAAAAAAATATTAAAGCCGTTTTCCCCCTAAATAGAAACAGTAAGAAGTCAACAAGAAACCAAATTAATTAATACACTTAAGTGGAACTGATTTGGAAAACAAGACTTACCTCTGTCAGTTTTGCCTTGGTAAGTCTTGTAGAAAGAAACATTTTCTTTAAAAGGAGCATATTAAAACTAAAAAGCAATGGATCTTTCTGTAACATGTTTCTAGCAAAGTAAATTGACACAGTAATGCTGTAGGTGGCCATAACACAGCCAATACAGGTTGATCGGGAAGGTGGTTTTGAAACTGAATATTCTGGAATGAGGTGACAACAAAGGTGCCAGCTCAGTGTCCATCCATTTCTTAAATGAGTGTAGTACTTTTCGTTTATTATTTGGAGTTAGTCTCCCAGAATAAAACCTCAGGATGTGTACTTAAGCCTGCACCTTTGCAAGGGTCATTTTCACCTGGAACTGAGCATGAGGCAGCTCTGACAGTGCCTCATTGTCCTTTCTCTGATTGTGTTGAGGGGTGTGTAGCTTACACTGTATTGGAGAGGACAAATTGCTTATAGAAGGTCCTCAGCCATTCATGTGACTTTAGTTACAGAAAGGGAAGCTTTCTGACTACTCCATTTGGGAAGAGCATGGGAAGAGCAGAACAAGGGATCCTGCTGTCCTTGTCAATGGGGTACAAAGCTGTGGAGTGGCTGGTACTGTGGGGATCATGCCACTGCAGGCCTGAGAAACATCTAACCCTTGTTCAAAGCAATGAGCCAGACAGGGAAAGAGAGATGGAAGCAGAGTGTAAGAGTTCGAGAAAGTTTACAGTTTTCTCTGCCTGTGAAAACTCAGGGAGAGCAAGAACCAGAACTACTCTGAAGGAATTATCCATGATCCCACAACCCTGTGGCTGTCTGTGATATTAACACCACTGTCTGAGGCTGGGCCACCACCAAAAAGGCTATTCTAAACCATTTTGTGTTATCCCAGAGCATTTGCCTTAAGAGGAAAGTGTCAAGACATGACTCCAGTGTTAGCAGAAAGAATTTGAGGAAACCCTTCAGCAAAACCCTTAGGGAGCATTGCTTTCCCCTTTAATTTTTACACTGTCTGCTGAACTGCAGTCTGTTTGATTTACTCCATGACAGAACATTTTATTCATCTTGTGTGGTTGTGCTCATGGAAATTGACTCACATGATGCATCTTGCCTCCAGGGCAGTGCATCACAGGCTGGAGACACTGTCTCACTGTGCCTGCACTGCTTATGCTCACAGGAGAAGGGGCTTCTCCAGGATTGAAGGACGCCCTTCTGATTCCCTGACTAATGCTGGAATGGTATCAGTGCTCTCAGAGGCAGTCTTGGCTCTGTGCAGCACTGATTTCTACCACCCCTCTGTCCTGAAGAGGTTATACTGATAGATTTGGCAGTTTAAAACATCAGTCCTTTGATATACAGCCATAAATAGGTTGCTCAGGTCTTTAATTGCAGCAAGGGTCTGTCTGAGAGCTCTTGTGTCTTTGACAGAGTGAAAACTCCAAGTAACACAGACGCTCAACAGCAGGACAAGTATGTGTGCCTATGGCACTGCTAGAGAACTGAGGTCTCCAGCCAAGCCATTTAGTCTAGCTTGCTTTTATTTCCACTTTACTCACTCCAAATCAGCCCAAGGCCTGTCATAAGAGGATGAACATTTGGTAACAAATGTGGCAGCCAAAATGTGGACGAATTCCTGGAAGTCTTGCAAGAGCCATCCCCTCAAACAGAGGGGAGTCACTGCTGACAGTCTCATGACCAAAGGCTGGATTTAGTTGCTAACAGGTCTAGGAGTGGTCTGTAAGTGTCTGGACCATTGTAGGAACATCTACCCTTTCCTATGGATTAATAAGAAATTCCTCAAGTGTACAAAGCCATAATATTTTGCAAACGCCACAAAACCCCCACCATAGTAATATAAAATCCTTTACAAACTATCTTTTTTTTTTTTTTTTCTTCTCCCTGTGAATATTTAGAACCCAAATTAGGAAGACAAGCTTAGCTTTTCCTTGTAGAAAGCTCATTCTTCTCTGTTATAAGTGGTGCTAGCTGGCTGAGCTTTAACCCAGCAAGAGCTGCCAGCCCTGTGAGAGAGGTTACTCATCTCCAGTCCATGTGGCTCTTTCCCAGTTCTTATTACAGCATATATTTAAAAAAATATTTTTAGTTTAAACAGGCAGGCAATGAATGAAAGTGAATATGCCAGATGTCCCTCTCAATTCTGTCCAGTTTATCCATTTTCTCCCTCTTCTGGGGTAAACATATGGCTGTGGATGCGGTATTTATGAGAAACCTTTCAAAAGGGGAACAAATGAAGCAAAAATCTGGGCCTACAGCACACAGCAGATGATGGCTTTATACACTAGCTTGGCTTGTGTTGCTCTGCTAAGTCCAAACTTTCCCGCTCTTTCTAAGGCTGGCTTCTTAGCTGCTCTTGAGCTGTCTCATTTGTGGTATGTATTGTTGGTAGATGGTGATGGACACCCCCCCTCTTACCACAGTTTGAGTTATTTCACCTTTTTCATGACCCAGGCATGGTGACACAGGTTTTTATCATTTTGGCTGCATCCTGGATACAGTGTGTTCACAAACAAGCACTTGGACCTTTCTCCTAATAATCTCTGCAGAGCTCACCAGAAGGTTGCAATACAAAACTAGAGCACTGCCATTTTTCTAACAGCCTCCCTCTTGATTGATGGTGTCCCAATACATGCATAAAACAAAGACTTTAATAATCAGACATAAACAATGAAAAGCTATCCCAGTAACAAAAATTTCCTGGGTTAATAGATTATGGATCTGCCACACTTCATTTTCATCCAGGGCCCAAGTAGGGGAGGGAGAACTGGGAAAGTTTGACCATTAACATAAAACCTGTTTTTCACTTGATAGTATGCTTTACTGAAGATAAAGTATCTTTGATAGATCTTTGGAATCTGAAAAATCTGTTAAATCTGGAATCTTAGAAATTGTTTGTGTGACATCGGGTCACATAAACTCTGGAATTCTCCTTACAGTCCCCAGACAAATGTTTTACAAATATTCAACCTCTCCTGGATACACTTTTGTCTTTGTGTGTTTCATGGTGCAGGGCAGAAGAACACTCTTGAAAATCACTGGGCCTGAAACTGCTTCTCAGCTGCCCACCCAAAATTAGATGACTTACCTGAACTACCCACACCTCCTGCACGTGCAAAGTTTGGGCTGGGGATGCAGTCAGGACAGGGCTTCTCACAAGATGTTCTTTATTGCTTGTTGGGTAGTTAAAATAACAAGTAGTTGTTTCTGTGGTATTTTAGCCGTTACACTTTTGGTCCTGGCCAGGGCAGAGGAATTGCAGAGAAGAGCATATTTCAAGTAATAAATTTAAATACTTCTAAACTTGAGGGGAAAAAAAGGTGAATTAAAATGAAGCCAAAGATTCAGGTTAGATCGTGTTTAATCCGAACCAGCATATCCATCCCTGACAAAAATGTTGACCGTGGCTATTTTCTTGGCATCCTGTCTGTTCTCTCCCCACCCTGCTTTCTTGGAAGTCACTGTGCTCTGGCTCTTCAATTAGGGATGGATAACTGATGCATTGCACACTGGAAAAAGCTTATCATGCTGCATTATTTGTTCCATCACTGAAGCCCTATCACCACTGTGAAATCGTTCTTCAAGTTTGAAAGAGACTTGGATAAACCACCTGGTGATCCCGTCTGGGACTGCCGACTGTCTGATCCAGGCAGTTTGTCATGGACCCTTGAAAATGGCATTGATGGAGTGAATGTGTCTCTGGTGCGTATTTTGGAGCAAGGGTTTGTGCAGATGAGCTGGCACAGGCCAAGCTGTGTTTTGGAGCATCACATGGACTGCAGTTCTGCTGGTATCTGGGAGCTCAGGCCTGACTTTCTACCCATTGCTGACTTTTTCATTTAGGAGTTCCTTTAATTTAAGTGTATGGAGTGGGGCATGAAATGTTTTTAGGTTGTAAAATTAGAGGGATGAGGTAGCAGTGGTAGTCCAGGGCTGCTGGAGCACATCACCCCCCGGTAATTCCCTGGGCAAACCAAGAGGTGGTGTAGAGCAGTGGAGAAACAGGACCTCAGCCCCAGCTCTCATATTACATTGGAAGGAAAATGCCAGTGTCAAGCAAGGCATGACGACTTCCTGAATGATGAAAAAGTCAAAGTTAGGTAGTTTCCAAAACCCTTCTAGAAAGTCCTTTGCTTTGGGTGAGGGCAGAAGCCATATAATGGAGCTGGATTTGCCTCACTCTCCTTCCCCAACAGTTAGTGATAGCCTCTTATAACCAGCGCAGAAAACATCCACGAAACACATCTCACTGCTCCATATCTCAGGGAACTGGTGTAGCCGCAAACTGCACAAAGTTTGAGTGTCACAAACCAAACTGCTCAAAGCACTAACTACCCTGACACAGTCTGCAGAGGTCAGTGGCAGTGGGTTACAGGATAAGTAAATGTTTAACTATGGTGGTGCACAGACTCTGACTTGATGCCCTTTTTGGGTGCACACCACTCAGAAAGACCCATGAATCTGCCTTCCCTTTGGTGAGACAACTCTAGAGGCTCCCTTGGGGAGGAGGGTGGTGAATTTTGCCTGAATCCCTGTTACTGACCAAAACTCCTGCACACAAAGCATCAGATCACAGAAACCTTCAATGAAAATACCTCAGTTTTTCCTGTGGGTTCACAGTGGTCAGCACAGAGGTGGCAAAAGGCTTCAAACCTACCAGGTTGAGGCCTGAGAGCTCTGCCTGAGGCTGCAGCAGCAGTGAGAAAAAGGGCAGCACAGTGCTGGGCATTTTATTTTAATAATTTTGCTGCCTCTTGAAACAGTGCCTTTCAATTTTACCTAACAACCTCACTAACAACCCAATTCCCAATGCCAATATGAACAACATAGCTATAAGAATCCTCTTTCTTATGGAGCAGTTTGTGCTTGCAGAGAACGTGGGAAGCAGATTTCACTCAAGAGCTATTGCATTTTAGCTGATATCTCATTATCTGATATTAACAGATCCATGTTCTTCACTTTACCTTAAAATGTTGATTAGCAGACAGGCACATCCTGCTGCCAGAGACCAACAGGACAAAAGTAATGACAACTGTGTACAAGCTCACCAGGCAAAGGCTGGAAGAGTGTCTACAGTATAGCAAGGAGGTCGGGAGGGGCTCAGATTTTATTTTCTCTGTCAGCATACCTGCAACACAGACCAGCTTTGCACCTAAAAGCAATGCCAAACCTCTCAGGTCAGTCCTTTCCTCATCTCCAGCTTAGGAATATCTGTTTCTTTTCAGCATGAAGAATTTTCAATGTTTTATTGTAGTGCAAAATTAATTCAAAGCTCTGATATTTTAATGTCCAGTCGTTTTAGATTCAGGTCACATGTTTGAATAAGTGTATTTGACTATATGGAGATCAAGAATGGAGATCCAGAATCAGTTCCTCCACTGTCTTTTTACTTCTGAGTCCAGAATTTCTGCCTATAGACAACGATTTTTTAGCATAGCTACTCCGTGCTGAAGGCACAAAGCAGAATAACGGGCAGCAAAGATTTCTGCAAATTGGATTCTGTTCAAAATATTGGAAATAAAAGAGCAAAGTTTAAACTCTACTATTAGTTTGGACCAAAATATATGTGTAGCATCAAACCACAAGAGCAGTGATGGGTAGGAACCAGGTGGACTATATTAGTAAGTGAGAAAGGGAAGGAATCTTTCTTCTTTCTTATAGCTGCCAAGAAACATGCTTGTTTCAGGTTTTGCATGAAATGATAGATGGCAGCTTTGAAGCCCAAATCTCTTTGGTTTTATTCCTTCTTCTTTTGGGACATGGGTGCTGTGGATGTTCATTACTCACATTGGAAACATTTGCCACAGGAAGGTCATGGAATGGAGTTTGGAAAGCTATGAAAGCCCTAATGTCAGCCGAAAACATCAGTGCCGTCCCAGCACTTGCTGAATCAAATTATTAAGTGCCAAGATAAATTAAGGTTTGTCTTTTAGACATTCCCAATTTTACAGAATCCAGGCTTTCAAACTCCCTTCCTACCAGAAAACTCCTCTCTGCTTGAAAAAGAAATCCCATTTTGATGGCAGCAGCTCCCCAAATCTGGAACTGTGTTTTCCAAAGTCTTGGTTCACTCTCCGGTGTGTTTCTTTTAACTTCTGTTTGCCCAGTGAAATAACCAGAATATTTGCATTTTTTAAAAATCAGCATTTTTGGTAGTCATAAAGTGTAAGCTAATGATTCTCTTCTGCAAGACTATTTAGTTAATTAATATTTATGCACTGAAGCAAGGCTCAAGAGCTAATCTATGAAGTGTTATTTAATGATTACCAACATCTGGCTTCAGAATCTGAGATTTCACTGAAATTGAATTAAGATTCCTGCCATTAAATCTTCAGCATAGGGGCAATAAATACAATAAAAGTATGAAACAAGGAGATGCAGCTCTGTCTGGCAAGCCTGTGGGCTAAGATAACCAGGAGCCATCCCTGCTCCTGGGACTGTTGCTGAGATGACTCATCTCAGTGTTTATCCTTGGGGGCAAACACTGAGCCCTCAGGTTTCTGCTGCTATGCCACTCTTGGCTGGTGCAGAAGTAGAAAAAGCCCTTGGCTGCCTTTGGTTCCCATAGCCCCGAGCACTATCCCTGTGCTGGCTCAGCCCAGACCCCATGTATCTGTGGGGCTTAGCACTGCCTTTTTGGAAGAGTGGTGCAGCCCCAGACTCCTCTCTGTAGGATGTTGAATAGGAGATTACCAAGGCGAGTGGCTGGTTACAGGCCAGCACTGACACTCCTGGTGCTTGTAGCACAAGCAGACATCCCTCAACTGCGAAGTGCTCACCTCTCTCCACTCATCTCCAGCCAGTGACTTCTCCTGTGATGTGACTTTTCTTGCTGTCCCCCACAGAAATAACCAGAATATGAAACAGAGAGTGCTTTCTCACCATCACTCAAGCACCTTCTCACCATCATTCAGCAACCATCAATTGCACATCCTTTCCAGCATCTATAATGAACAGCCTGCACAGGTCTGTCTGCTGGGGTCATCTTCCATTTTGACAGGAGAACCATATCCCCTTTGAAATTCACTGATGTTTGAGCCTTATGCTCTTGATTTTAAGTCAAAAACAGGGTTTTCTGTTATTTCAGAAAGGTTAAGATTAGGCCTAGTTTCTGCAGATACTCCATACTCCATCTCTACCTCCATGACATGCCAGGGAGTGCAGCCTCTTGCACTGCAGTCACTGACATTGGGGCATTTTAGCAGATGCAACTTGTTCATTTGTCTAGCAGTGTCCATGGAGTTATGCTTTGCTGCTGTAGCATGCTGGTAGGATTAAGGTTTTCTACATTATTGAATGACTTAGCACCTCATTTAGGTCTTGGCCTTCTTGTTGGTCACATCCTAGTCTGTTCCCAGGATGTCTTTTGGAGTGCACTATTTCCCTCCCCAAGATTAAGCCCATGGATCATTAGCTTCTGAGACTACCCTCTGGAGGGATGAAGTACTTACCAACATCCCAACAACCTCCCAGTACTCCCAGTTTCCTCACATCCCATCCCTGGGCATGCAACTTCAGCCTCATGCTTTAAAAACACCCACTGCAGCACTCTGCACCTCAACCCTGACATTTATCAAGCAGATGAACAGGAAGGGAAATACAAAAACCACAAAAGGAATAAAAGAGGGATACTTTAGAGCTACAGGGTACCCATGAGGACACAGACAAGCTCCAGTCAAAAGCTAAACAGGGCGTTCATCGCGGAACAACTTCAGTATGAGCCAGTCCACCATGTCGCATGGCCAGGGATCATTCCTGGGACTGATGACTTCAGCAGTGTTGCTGTAGCCATATACTGGTGCAGAGTTTCTCACAGATCAAGGAGCTACTTGCTCTTGGGAGGGTTGGGTGTACATGTGGATGTGTAAGCAGAACTGCATCCTGCAGTTGTGGCTTTCTAGAGAATACTAGTGGGTGGTTCAAAAGCTAAAATAAGGATATTATTATTGTTATTATACATATATAATTTGATTCTTTTAGTCTGAAATAAGCCCCTGGTAAATTTATACTTACCTGGCAGTAAAAATACAAAACTGGTTTTGGCAATTGCATTTAGGAAAACATTAGGAACTCAAGGGAAAAAATATTGCCTGACTGAGTATGTTGAACTAATGCTGAGAAATGGGGCTCTGTGAATCTGAATTCAACCCAGTTTTTTGAAGCTTCTTAGCCAGACTCCTTCCAGTGTTGGCCAACTGACAGAAATTCAATATTTTTCTTTTAGTGAATGAAAAGCATAGTCAGAAACAGCCATTGGGCCAGGATCATATGCAAAAGCTCCTCTTGTGCTTTTGTTTCCTAATTGCTTTTGGAAGGATTTTTCGAACTGGGCTGACGCAGTTGTGTGTGTGAATTTCCTGGCAAATAAGAAAGGTGACTGTGTCCAAAAGACATTTAAGAGTGTGAATTCACAGCCTTTCCATGTCTAATCAAGGAGCGTAAACCATTAGCCACATGTTCTCCATTTCCATCACATTTTTTCACACTTAAACAAAAACATGCCAAAGGAAAGGTGCTACATTTTTTAATGCCCCCAAATAGGAACCACAGGAGTCCATTAAATGCTGTGGTCATTTCCAGCATACAAATCAATTTTCCTTGTGGTGGTGAAGTGGTGAATAATGCCTGGTTTGTTTAAAGGAGCATGACTGATTTTGGATGAAGGATCCTGTCACTTTGGCATTTTTAGTTTTATTTATTGCATGCAACCGTATAAAACCTGGTACTAGCCTCAGTGCCAGGGTTACTAGTGGAAAAGCTGAGAGGACCACATAACTCCTGGTGCAGCAAAGAGGTTCTCCTTCTGCAAGACATTTGCTGAACTCCTGAAAAACTATTTTTAATAACATGGCAGAGAAGGATTTCATCAGTTGGCATCTACTGGCTTTACTTTTTCTTCCATTTTGCCTGTGTCAAGATGAATACATGGAGGTGAGCAGAAGATCTTATAAACCAGTGGCCAAAATATTGCAGAGTCACCACCAGACTGGTCCTAAAGGTTCCAGAAGCAGGGAAATATTGAAACAGCGGACTCAACTTATAGAGTGGACTGTTGATAATAGCACTTCTACAGACCAAAAAGTCCTGAGACCAGAGGTAGATGATGTAGAACTGACTACCTCAGATAGAGTCCAGGTACTCTGAATTAATCTTCTAAAGATATCTTTAAAGCTAATGAGATATTTTATTTTTTTGCTAATATTACTAGTCATATATTTATGCAATAATTTTTATTAAACCTGTGTATTGGTCTGTATCCTGCTGGGTTGCTTTATAGGATCTTTTATTGAGCTATTAGAATCAGCAGTGGTTGGGGACACTGATTTTGACATAGACAGCAGCCCTTTGTTCTGTTGAAACTGTGAACCTGTGAAATCATATATTCTGATATATAATCTCTTAATTATCCCAAGGTGTTACTTATTTAAAATATTAAAGTATTAGAATCTGCTAACTCGTGGATGTGAAGGAAAATTGCAGAATTTCTAGAGGTATTTAGAAAGATTCAATCAGCAGAGAGTAACTTTACTTGAAAATGATGTATATTAAAGTGTATTTTTTGAGCTTGAGACAAGCATAATGAAATTCTGAGTGTTCAAAAATGTTATTCTAAGGAATAGCTTGAAAAAAACCAGATACTAATGTAATGAGTAGATTTAATAATATATACCAACTTGAGAATTTCAGAAGAAAAAGACTGACAGTGAAAGTCTAAATTATCTGCTTATCTGTCCTTTAAACTGGGAATCTTTTTATGCCTTTCATGGCACTTTAGATACTACAGTTATTAGCTCACATCAAAGGAAAAATGCTATAATTTTATATGTTAAATAACACAGTCCAAATTTAAAAGAAAAAAATCTGAAGGGCAGAAGATGAAATTGTTTCTAGCACTAGGCAAAATTCCATTCAAATGAAGTCTTTTTCTTATTGGTGTTTCTCAAAAACAGCAAGAACATGAGTGTTTTATTCCTATAGCTGACACAAATATATGAGTCCTATATAGTTCATCTTTTACTGTTTGAGTTTTTAAAACTCTTTCAGATCCAACTATGATATTTTAAATTGCCAAAATCAAGGACATGCAGGCAAGTGTTGAGTAATAACCTACATCATGATAAGCAAAGAAGAGATTTCATTTTAATCCTGTCTTAGGCTTGAAGAACTAAAACACATCCAAATATGGGAATAGGTTTAATACACCACTGTGTTCCCTGTATTTAAATTTTACAGTGCTTTGCATTCTGTACTTCTTGGGCAGGAGTTAAATGTTCCTCCAGCGCATTCAGCAAAATAGACAGTTAACTGTAGGCATGTTAAATTGTGCTTGCAGTATATAAACAGTGTAAAACATCATGTATACAGTCCAAAGAGCCAGCAAGTGTGTGCAGACCTCTCTATGGCTGCATACCACAGACTATGTACTATTGTTATGTAAAAAGATTCCTTTTTAAGTCAATATAATTTCAGATTTAATACATAATTTCAGGATTTAATACAAAATTCCAACTTTATAGGGGTCAAACTCTTCCCTCACAGAAAGTGTTACTGTGTTTGGACTGCATGTGCCTCTTGTCAGAGGGTTTAATGCAACATGTTTGGAGTTTCTGCAGGGGGAAGAGGCTGTGACAATAAAAATGAGCCCAGCGAGTCTGAGTACAGCTGATGGCAGTCACTTACCTGCCAGACCCGCTCCAAAAAGCAGTCTTTTCTGGGGAAATGATGCAATTTTTGGCTTACTGGAACAAAATGGAGCAATAACAGATGCATGACAGGGATAATCGATCACAGAGTGGCTTACGTAATAGGTGTT
Organism: Scytalopus superciliaris; assembly: GCA_013400415.1. NCBI lineage: Eukaryota > Metazoa > Chordata > Aves > Passeriformes > Rhinocryptidae > Scytalopus > Scytalopus superciliaris. Next base: position 79,168 of record VXBX01000235.1, on the reverse strand, counting down.
TTCCACTTCCAGAGTCCAGGAATTTCTAGGCAGAGGAAAACAAAGGTGGCAGGGACATAGTTTAATTCATATCAAGCTTGTCTCTTCCCCTTGAGTTATATGGAAAATGTTCAACCCCAAAGTTTCTACTTTCTCAGTTGTTTTAGGTGGAGTTGCTTTACCTAGCCAGAGAGAATTTAGGCTGGAGAATTTCATCTTGCTAAAGTGTTTTAAAGGTCCCGTTCTCTGTTGTGGAACAGAGACAACAGCATTTGTCTTTGCTATTATTTTTGCTGCACTGGGTTCAAGGCCAGTTTCCACACTGCTCCTAACTTACATAAAATGTCATATACATTTCTCAAGCACAAGAATTCTTGGTGACTAGAGGGAGCCATGACAGACCATTTTTTTTTTCAGGTCGTTCTTTGAAAATCTTTAAATATCCCTCAGCCAAGGTGTTTTACCCTGAATTTTGGCAACTTTTGTTTGTTTCTTTGATTAGAGAAAGGGTGTGGAGGGCCTTAGTGCCCACAGAGGCATGCTATTTTACACTCAGAGCAGGAGCCAAGAATGGTGGAAGTACATTATTTGTTTTCTGAATTGTCTTAGATAATAAAACAGAAACTCATCAAATTAATCAGGAAGTGAAAAAGGGCTGGGTCTCTAACTATGATTTGTTCACAGTTTTAAATTAAGGGAATTTTATAGACCCTCTGTTGCCTAGAAATTTCTCCTCCATACTAAATCATGGAAATTCAGCAAACAACCTCAGAAATATTTCCAGTTTTCTATCTGTATTAGGATATCAAAGTGGCAGATGAATTTCACAAGCTCCTAAATCATATTTATGTTCTGAGAGCAAAGCCAGAGATTCGCTGTGTGATAAAATTTATGCACAAATGGCTACATAGAATGCCTTTGGCAAGTAGATTGTAATTAATCCCTGTGTCACATTTGAGTGTAATTTTACTTTAGTTTCCTTTACATGTACTCTTCATGAAGTTCCCTGTTTTTAGAGATCAAAGAGGATCCTGAATATTCATTATCCCTGGCAGCTGAGGATGAACATTTTTTTTCCTCCTAGTGAAAAGATCAGTAAAGATAATAAGTTAATATTGCTTTATGACTTGCATAAGTAGTTATTTTGAAGTCAGTGGAACTGTTTGCATACAACCAGACAACAGGACTTGCCTCATTTCACATGTAAGAACCTGCTGAGCTTTTTTCAAAGTAATGCCAAGCAGCACTTGGTTATGACTGGCATTAGCATCTATTTTGTGAAAACATAGCTGGTTAGCTAATGTTGTTTAGGATTTCAGTGCATGTGTGAAAAAGACAAATCACACCTGCACAGAGAGAGTCTCTCTCACATGCATTCCACCTTGAAGAATTCATGTCTTCCCCCACCTACAATCTACAGTTCTAAGTCTTTGGATATTTCTAGGCTGATATGACTTGTTTGCTTTTGACAGGTGTGTCTATAGTTTGTCATCCCATTTAACATGAATATGAAACACTATCTAAAAAGAGCTGGATGTTTCAATCTCAGTGCAACAATCAACATTATTGTTTTAGGGGGTATAAAATGTTTGCACAATTCCAGTCCTTTTGTATTTCGTTTTCTTTCAAGGACTGAAAATGAACTGAAATTAGGGGTACTTCTTATTTCATAATTGTAACATTAAAAACATACTGGATGATTGTCAGTTATGTTCTTTGTAACAACTAAGAGAGAAAAAACAGCAAGAAAGATGCAAACAGGTTCTCTGGGAACAGACAGTCCAAGAGGCAGAATTCATTTTTCTCAGAAAGTATAGACCTTGTCCAGAATTAAGCTAAAAAGAACAGCCTTGACCAAACCCCATAAATATGAAGCCCTTCTGCCCATTGGCAAGTCTTAACATTTCCATAACTCTTTGAATATGAGGGATATTTGTTGAGCTGTCAAATCAGCCTTTATTCCCATAGTAACGCCACCATTGTTGGCTCCAGATGGAGAAAGCAGGCATCTGTTCCACTGGAGGAGTTGCAGTATTTTGATTGTGACATGAAAGGTGTTTTCTGTATCCATAAACTCCAAAGCCTCCTGAAATTAGTGGATTCTGGGGGAGGTGCTTGGTGTTGTTCAAAACACAGGTAGAAAGCTTTGGTTTTTCAGATGAAGTTTCAGCTGATGACACTGAGGGCAGAAATAAGCACATCTGTGTGTTCATTTGACAGTTCCCACCAGAGGCTCACTTACTGCCACTAAACCAGTAAGTCTGCATTAGGCAAGCAATTTGACAATGATAAAGATGAAGGAAAGAAAGGGGAAGAAGACAAATAGTAGAATTATTAGAGAAAAATAGTAGTTGGATTGGCGTAATTATCCCTCTCCAGATTTTAAGAACTGCAGGTTTGCATCCCAGGACATTAGCAAAAAAACTGTAGGGGAAAAGAAACAGAGACAAATAAGAAGACAGAGAAATAAAATCAAACTGTGGACCTCTACCTCAGCTGACCCACTAGAAGATTAGTGATGACAAAGTAATCACAAGAGCCTAATTAAGAAATCCAGTCAGAATTGAATGCAACTCCATTAGTATAAATACAATAATATGGAAGAGAGAAGCACTTAAACAAAACTATTATTGAACTATTACCACAGTAGCTGACCTGTATATAATAAACTCATTAGTTTATTTATGCTGCTGTATTAGTTTCAGCATCTAAATAGGTTTCATAGTTACACATTTACCTCTACAAATAGTCAAAAATCCCTAACATAGGTGTTGCAGTAAGTTCAAATTTTTGTCTTGTACTTTGGCACTTTTTTAGGTTTTGTCTACTTTAGTAGCCTGTAAATATGCAGGTCTGGGATCATGAGCAGGAATATGCTGCACAGACTTTTTTTAACGTTTCCTTTGGGTGTATAAGCTTGTTTGTCATCGAAGGTAGTTGAAATGTGGGATCAGAATGGGAATCTAACTGAAATATTCACTGAAATTTCATTACTTGGTATTATTTTGTTTTCAAAACCCTCATTATTTGACAGGACAAGTTTGTTTTTTTTAATATTCATATAGCTCTTAGAACACTTCAAGAGCTATTCCTTTACAACTTCCAAAAATAACATCTTCGGGGACAACACAAGCATGTGAGATTTCAGCCCAGATAAGAAGCGTTTTGAAAATGTACCAAATATATAAACAGAGAATACATAATGAAGATCCTGTAACTGACATGCATAAGATTGATGTCCCCCGTGAATGAGCTACTTAAAGTTTATTTTTGTGCACTTAGCCCCCCCAGCCTGGACCGCAGAATCCAGACTGCAGTTCCTGTTGCCGTGGTGACTTTGGAGTTCGACTCTACCAAGGGCCCCCAGGACCTCCCGGGCCCCCTGGGATGCCAGGTAAAGATGAAGTTTAATTAATTGCAGGCTATAAATTACAGGCTATTCTATGAAATACCAGAGAATTGCCCAAACATGAGTATTTGGGAACAGATTCAGCAACAAGTTTTTCTGTAATTTCTGCGTAGACATATTTTCAGTTATATTCTAAAAATTACCATTGAAAACCTATTTGTGATTAAAATTCAACTTTCAGAAATTCATATTGAAAGTAATCTTATTACATTTCTAGGGCAAGTTGGTCTTTAGGGCAAGTTGGTCTCTCTTCTTAAAGCATCACGAAACTTCCATTAAAGTTGGAAGAACTTGTTCCCTGGAGTTGATTATTGAGATCACCTTTGTATATCCAGCTGTGTTATTGTGTACTGTGTTCAAGAGCTTTTCTTCATCTAGCATACTGCTAGCTAGTATTCTACAGAGACACCCATGCTTTTATTCTCTCATAGAAATTCCTTCATTTCCTTCTTTCATCTTGTCTTCCATAATAAAAACTACTGTTATCTTATAATTGGTATGGAAATAGAAGAGTCTGGAGAAAGGAAAGTTAGTTTTGTGTTGGTGTAACTTTGCTACAGCAGCTACCTTCAGGGATTTGAAAATCACCACTCCTAAAGCACTCCTAAAAATTTACTCCTAAATGTAAACGAACATGTGACTGACGAACAGACTTGTGTCATTTTCAAAAGCTTGTATCTTCTATTATCACAGTAAAAATGCAATTCGGTGTTCTGTTACTTATAAATCAATTGTTTGCTTCTTAGAAGCAGGACATGGTTTTATGTTAGACACACATTTTCAAGGCTGCAGTGGACTTACTGGCACATCAGCCTAGTCCTTTCCTCCTGATCTAATTCCCACTTTCTTGTCACCATAGGATGCCACAAATGTGTGGCTGGCAGCAACCTTGTGCAATCTGTAATTTCTCTGTCTCCTTCATCTGCTGTATTTAATGTTGTTGTGCCCGTAAGGGACACAACAACAGTTGGTTTTCCCTTTGATTGAATTAAATGTTGCTTGCAGACTTCTGTTCTGAACTGGTAAAGAAGTAGTTCTGGCTTTACATAAAGGATCATTCTTGTTATTTTTAAGAGTTACAGATTCCTCTATCCAAACAAGAATATGCATTTCTTTCACCATTTAACTTCTTTGTTTGAAGTATTTTTTTTTCTCAATATAAAAACTCTGAAAAAATCATTTCATCATTAGATTTTATCTCAAGCAACACTATTCTGCATGTAAATTTGTAACCAGAGAGAATAATCAAAGAACAAGCAGAGTTACAAAGAACCCAATTTCAATTCAGGTAGAATTAAAATAATGATGACATTAATTAATCCCCTGAGTTGAAAGATCAGGCTCTTGCTGCAGGAGGCATAAAAATTGCTCAGTAATTCTAGCCAACTTTAAAATTCTGTCAGCTGCATAGACATTTGCTCTGTCATATCCTCAGTAAACACCAGTAAGTAAGTAATACTGCAGAAACAGAAATATGTTTTATAATGAGTCTTTTTACAATAAGCCATCTCAGAATAGCTTAATTATGAAAATTCTGTCCCTCTTTAAATCTAGGACCACATAATCATCAATGTCTTGAATCACCCTGAGAATGTACACTCTCCTGTCTTTGGCACAGATGGGTCACCCAGCTAGTTTAAGGGTACAGCCATTTTTCATTTGTGTGGATGTGTTTCAAAGATGGCAAAATGTTATTCAAGATTATCTTATCCTACCATAATTCACTTAAATCACCAGGAAATACGTTTTTACAGAAAAGGAAAAGCAAGAGTGTTTATGCAGGCTACCTGATACGTGTCAATAGGCAGTGGCTTTCACTTCCCTTGACCCTCACATCTGCTGAGGTCTTCTTGCACATCTCCCCCAAAAAGCAATCACTTCAGACAATGGCAGGTTATACAGCAACACTAAGACAGGATGAAGGTTAACGCTTAAACATCAATCTATGTTCTGGAAACTTGCTCACCAAAACCTTCATCTTCAGCTTAAGCACATAGCTCTTACCCATCATAGTTCAGTCTGGCGTTTATGGTACTGAAGAGTAGATGCATTGCAAATGGGTGGAAGAGGACCCAGTCACACTTATCTGTAAAAGTACATTAAATGATTTCAGTTAAACAGAAAGCTTTGTTTCCTTTCAGGAAATCATGGAAACAATGGAAATAATGGAGCAACTGGCCAGGAAGGAGCCAAAGGTGAGAAGGGAGACAAAGGAGACATGGGACCAAGAGGAGAGCGTGGTCATCATGGACCTAAAGGCGAGAAGGGTTACCCTGGGATTCCCCCAGAATTACAGGTACAAAATCTCTGGCTAGTGTTGGCTGCAGCAAATCTCAGGTTACGATTTCCTTCTCTGAAAAGCCACACCTTATTACTGTAACATACTTAAGAGGAAAATTTCCCTCTAAATTAATACTATAAGCCCTTGTCCTGACAGACAAATGTGTTCTGCCAGATCTTCCTGGAAAAGAAAGGGTTTAGTCTTTCTTTAGAGTAAGAATCCAGCTGAGAAATGGGCAGGAAGAAACATATATGCTTCTCTTTGAGGGCAAAATGCCAGTATCTGGGTTATTAAAGGGGAATTGCAGGACTATCATTTTTCTACCAAGCTGTATCACATAAATAACTGCTCTTCCTACAGCCTATGAAAAGATTAAACTCACACTTCTCAGGACAGTCAGGCTTTGTGAGATTCTCAGAAGCATATGCATCCAGCTCCTCCAAGTATGGGCTCAAAATCTTTGAGGGCAGACAGAATCCTCTAGTTTCAAAAAATACCCCTCAGTAGTTACCTGTATATTTGTTTTTCTAGATAGCTTGAATATGCTGGGGGCCGTGTAGGTTCTGCCTATGAATGAACAACCCAAAAGCCAGATGAGCAGTAAAACATGGGCTCAAGCCTGAGCTGTTGAGCTTGACACTTGCGTTGGCACAATCTCAAAGCTTTTGTATTAGGGCTTCTTCATATCCCAGGAATCTGGCAGATGGCAGAGAGCTTGTGTGTGTGTGTGTGTGTGTGTATACATACATATACATATATGCATACACATACCTATATATACATATACATATACATGCAGCACAGCAGAGTGCAGTCCTATTCTTAAAGCAGCGAAAAGTAAACAGCATTTGGATAACTTAGGACCCTTGGTTGCTGTTGCAAAGAGGATTTTAATGAGTTGCCCACACGGTATATCACAGTGTAGCAACATACAAGCAGTTCACCTGCAACAGCAGGAAGACTTGACTGCCTCTACAAGGCAGAAAAGCTAAGGCAAGATCTAGATCCATGGCAAGCCATTGAGGTATATCCCTCCTGGTCTCCAGCTGCCACTATGGAGGGAACTTCTGTAAGCCAGTATCAGCTGGCCCAGCATGGGGAATGCTAAAGCACTTCAGATGGCACTGAGTGCATTTGCGTAGGCAAGTGGGGGCAGTCAGATTCAGCTCCAGAGACCCCACATGTGAGAGAAGCATCTAAGCTCCCATTATAATTTCTGAGGATCTAGAAAAGCAACTTGGCTAAATCTGACAGTCGCTACTGCTTTTGGGCAAATGGGATTTCAGACATGAGAAAGTATACAGATGTCTGAAAACATCCTCACTCACACAAACACTTTAATGGAAGTGTCTTAGCTTTGGTGTGATTTGTAGCCCCCAAACCGAATTTACCACAGAAGGGACAACATGGGATATAGCAAACATATGCAAAAAGAAACACCATTTCAGACCCTCTGACTATGGGGAAAACCAAAGTTCGGACCTATTTACAGATATACACCTCTTAACTGAAGGACACTGCTTCCCATGAACTGTCATTCATATATGTTTTTTACCCTTATAAAAGGCATGAAATTTAGCAGCAAAATCAATAGGACAACCAACAGGTGCAGTGTGGAAAAATGGCTTTGGATTTCTTGGCATTTTGTATATTTGAATTCCCCATCTTAGGTTGCATGAAGATGGGATAATTGCACAGAATACAATTCACAATGAAAACAGTTTCAAAAATTAGCGGACTTTTGTAATAAAGCAGAATTATTTCAGTATTCTTAAAGAATTAGCTGGAATTCACAATGTAGCTGAATATATTAAAAACATACTTGTAATTACATTCAACATACATTCTTTTGCAATTTTAAAATGAATTATCACCATTTTTTTTTCTTACATAAAGATAACAGGAGTAATTTAATTAAAACTGAATAATGAGAGGGTGAATAACAAAAGCTTGTACTGTAATACCTATTTCCAACTAAAATTCCATCACTGCTTTTAACAGATATGTTCAAAATTTCTTGCAGTATAGCATACAGTTTCTTGTTAACATCTTGCTTAAGAATTTTACAGTAGGTGTAGGTATAGGAGAAAACACTTTTGAATACAACACTGTTTTAAGTACAGGATGATTTTGGATGTGTTGATCTGCTACTTCAAAATAAGACCTAGGGAGAAAGGACATCTTTTTCAGGTCTTCTGATCAGCCCAAGGAAAGTAGCTTAGGGTCAATGAGATTGTGAAATGGAATCTAGACGAAAAGCAATAAATTCCATCAAGCTGCCACTGCAGCTGCTTTTCTTTAACACATGATGAACTTTGATGTGATCCTGGCTGAGAAGCAAGATGTTAACAATGTGCCGTCATAGAAAATGCATCCATGCAGGGATAAGGAAAATCAGCCCAAGCTTTCAGCTCACATCTGGAGCTCCTTAAATTTCTGAACAGATGGCTAATGATTTCCGTTGTTGGATCCAAACTTGCATTTGATTGTCTGTTTTTGTTTTGTTCTCATTTGGATCCGAAATCAAAAGAAGTTTGGGATGGTTTCTTATCCTTTAAATATGAGTGTAGCTGGAATGACACAAAAAAATGTCATTTTTGTGATGGGCAGTAACAACAGCACTTGAATGCTTGTCATGTAAGAAGTTGAGATAGAAATAAATAGACAAGACTTTATGTGAGCTCCTGGCAAGAATGTTCAGCAATTCTTCCTGTAACCCATTTTGCTGACAGTCAGATGTGGGAGGGGTCATACACTCACAGAAAAGATCAATCCTGTCCCTGACCATGCAAGCTGGCAGGGCCATTCCCTTGCTGAGGGTAATTTGAGTTGTCCAATGTGGGACATTTTGCACTGCTTCCTATGAAACACTTTCTATGGCAAGAAGTGAAACATGGAGTTGAAGCACAGTTCTCACTTTCTTAGTTTCCTCTCCTGGTTTCCATCACCTTCTGTTTTCATAACGAAGGGCAACTGATAAGACGGAAAAAGCCCTGAATGTTGTGTCCCAGCAGCTGCACCTTCAGAGGACCTTTAATGAAAATGCTTAATGCATCTCTAAGGTAGTTAGCAAGAAACGCTAATTTGTATGGACTTTACCAAGAATTATTTATTTTCACACATTCAATTAAAAGCAATATCCACTGTAAATGCATTGGGGAATATATAAAAACCATATAAAACATGTTTGTCAGAAACACCATCCATTTCAAAACCATTTTTCTGTTGCATCATCCTAGACAGTCTTAAAAGTAAATAAAATCCGAAATTAAGGTTCTGAACTGCAAACACTTGACCATACACTTACTTTACAGTCATGAATAGTCCAATTGAATGTAAGAAGCCTAGTCCTCTTCCAGTTTCATTCAATGGGAGTTTTGTTACTGGAGTTTATTGGCCTTGGAGCAAGCCCTAGAAGAACATCTCTGTCAGGAAAATAAACAGACTGCAAATACAGGAAAAAAAATCTGTAGCTGATTGCTCTACACATGTGCTTTTCATGAATGACTGCCTGAATAAGAAGTGGATTTTTGCAGGTTGCGTTCATGGCTTCGATGGCTACTCACTTCAGCAACCAGAACAGTGGGATCATCTTCAGTAGTGTCGAAACCAATGTTGGGAATTTTTTTGATGTCATGACTGGGAGATTTGGTGCTCCAGTGAATGGTAAGCATTTGCAACACAAAATAACGCAGTTCTTGGAGCTACAAGGAGAAGTGTGGTCAATAACAATGAGATGCTAATTAACTGCCTTTGCACAAGGCACTGATGAGATTTGCTCTGCATAGCTCTTGCTACCTCCTTTTTGGGAAAATGAATTGAAAACTGAGTGAGCCAAGAGAGGTCTTGCCAGCCAGTGAGACTAGTGCTGACACAAAGGCAGGAGGAAGAAGCATGGCCAGGGCTGGGGAGGGAGCAGGGCAGTCTGCTTTGCTGTGGCCTTTAGCCTTTCACCCACTGTGATGAGAGAACCGTGGCCTTGATGTTGCAGCAGCAGCTTCACAGTTGTCTCCTGCACCTCCTGCCTCCAAGTCACTTTCTTCATCCCCATCTTCCCCCATGCCAGTTCAGCTGTGAGCTGACCTGCAACGGATCTGTGGCTGGAAATGAGGCATTCCAGCTCTTCCTGGATTGTTTTCCAGCTGCATCAATCACCCATCTTACTCAGCTGTGGTGCAGGAAGAACAATTCCTGCCATATGCAGAATTAAAATTAATGAGATTTTGGAACACTGTAAGCAGAAGCAAAATACCCACTTGCAATTGGAAGGCAGTTTTGTCCTCATCTGTTATGTTTTCTAAGAAGCACAAATCTGCAGCATGACTACCTCTATGAAGCAAATATGTTGTCTTTGATAACCTTTTCAGGGGTGTATTTCTTCACCTTCAATATGATGAAACATGAAGATGTGGAGGAAGTGTATGTGTACCTGATGCATAATGGTAATACCGTGTTCAGTTTATACAGGTAAGTGAAGGGCAAGGCCATTTTAATGCAAAAAACCATGTTTGTACAGTTGTGATACCTTGCTCACATTTCAAGAAATGTAAAATTTTTCATTTTTTGAAGAAACTCTTCAATAAGAAGTACTACTTTTTTTGCCCTCTTCAGCTTGCAAATTTGGAGCATACCCACCACAGATCCTGGACCTAAAATTCAGCCTTGATCATAAGTTCCTCAAACTCAGGGAAAAGAAATTAGCACTCCAAGTCAGGGTTGGAGTTCAGTGGCAATGTGCTGTCACTCTGCTAAAATACATCTTCATCCTTATTTTGCCTGTCAGAGAAAGGAAATAACAGAGCAAACTAGTTACAGTCTTGTTAAAGATGAAGGGAGAGCAATTTACTTTAAATTTGAAAAATGTTTGAACTGCAGCAGTAAGGATGAGTAAGAAGTAAAGGTCTTCCATTTACTGGCTTTGATATTAGCACATCACCAAAGGCTGCCTCATTCCCAATAGATCTTTCCTGCAAGAGAAAAAGTGCTCCATTTTTTCCCCCCTGAAGCACCAATGTCAGAAAAGGCAACAGGTGGAATAAAGGGAACCAAGAGTGATGCAAAGCCAGGAGTTTAGCCCACATGAAATGTACCTATGTTCCAATGCAAGGTCTAAAGATGGAGTGAGCTGCCTGTCTCTGTGACTGCCTGTGCTTGGAGCTCAGCTCACATCCGACTTCTGATCTGGAGGCATTCAAAGTTAGCTGGGATGAATTCAAGGGAAAAAAAGCATCACAGGAAATCTGCATAGTTGCGATGAATGAGCAGAATTTTATTTTAAACAAAAAATTTGTTCCTGTGCCCTGGAAAAAATTTAAATTCCAGAACTTCAGAGAGGAATGAAATGATGCAACAAGGTAAGGTGCAAAATTTGATTAGGAGATCAAATGCAGGAAGTTGCCAAAAGTTTCTTATAAAGCTGAAAAAATGTTGGCAAGCCTTTCAATGAAGTTTTGCTCAGGATAACAATATGCTTACTTGGATTTTTTTAAAAAGTTGTTTGCTTGATCATTGTTGAGAAATAAAAAGCTGACTTGTGTAAAATATTTATCCTTAGCTATGAATCCAAAGGGAAAGCAGATACTTCAGGAAACAGTGCAGTCCTAAAACTTGCCAAGGGAGATGAAGTTTGGCTGCGAATGGGAAATGGAGCCCTCCATGGGGACCATCAACGCTTCTCTACCTTTGCTGGGTTTCTTCTTTTTGAAACCAAGTAAAAAAATAAACTACCCAATAGATGTTTGTGTAAGGAAACATCTTTTTTGGAACTGGTATTTTTCATGGGGCTGTGAAATAAAATTACAACATTAGAGGATCAAGAAGGCTCGTTTTGACGCAATGTGTTGCTATTTGTGTATCAGAGATTAACTGAATACATTGGGTAGCTGACACAGAGTCACAGAGTATGTATTGTCATCTGGGTTGCACCTATTGGATTGTTAAATGTTGCTATTGCTCTTTTCTCCAAAGTGAATGAAAAACAAAAGAAAAGGAGTTTGAGTAATTTAGAGAGCAGTTTACACAGTAAAGTCAATTTTGTCTGTAAATATATTTTAGTTAAGTATATGTAAGGAATTGAATAATTGATTCAAGTTTTTCTAATCATTTATTCAGTTCTTGTTACATGTTCATTTAAGTTTGCATCACGGAAACAGGCCTGAATGTATTATAAGCAGGCTCAGTTGAGACCAGATCTAAAGGAAGAAGTTTGTACTGAATTAGAATGAACTCCTCAAAGAGAAGAAAAAAAATGTGAAAATAAAGATGTCAGTGATTCAGGTTTATTGCATTCCCATCTCAAACCTCTGATGATGTATCTGGTGTCATTTTTCACAGATTTTTAGCACATATTTATGCTTACTCTCTCTCTTAAAAGAAGAGTGTTAGTAGTTCTTGCCTTAGTAGCAGCTTGAAGCTAAGGTAATTTAGATTGCAGTGTGAAGGGGATCAGGCAGGGGAACTGTTAATGTTTTCTCCTAGCCTTAAAACTTTTAAAATCTGATGTAACCGAATGCAGGGTGTCAAAGCAGAGGCATATACGCTAGAGAAATCAGGATACACCAACAGCACAAACAGAGAAACACAAGCCTTGTGGTGTTTGGAGCTCCTTTAGAAGGATGTACCTTAAAATATTGCATATTTGCTTAACAGTGAAGTTGTTGATACAGTTGTCCTAGCAGCCTTCCAGGAACCAGTATTTCAGGAAAAGACATTGGAAAGCAGCAGCAGCTAATCCAATTCAGTATTTGACTGGTGAGAGCAAATGTGCTGGCTGGCTGAGAAGCTCTGGCCCCAGTAAACCAAGCCACTCTTCAGTACTAATATTTGTCATTTTTTCAAAATCTGGGTGCCTGAAATTTTGTCTTGCTGTTTTCTTTCCATTCGGATCAACACCAAAGTCAATACTGAAATTTGAATGTATTGTCTGCACATTTTGGCTACTCACACATAAGCTAATGAAACATAAATTCTATTTTAACAGAAATTACATGCCATTAATGTCTAACAAGAAGGTGGGGTTAGAAAAACGTGTGTTTTAAATTCTTTTATACTGGATACAGATATCAGCAGCACAACAACAGAGCAAATGAATCAAAATCTGCCCTACAAATTTGTATGTCCTTGTACACATTCCTAGTGTATGTAACCACATCGTATGAAGAAAAATGCATGTTGATACTTGATGATTATGACTTGTGATTTTTTAGTTGTATGCATCAACCACTGAAAATATTAGCTTTAATGAACTGTTGACTGATGAGTTTTATCATTTTTTTAATGAACTTGGGTCAGGTTAGCACGACATAGGTTTTCAAAACCTGAGACCATGTTATTTCAATAACCTTACTTTGCAAAACATACATTTATCCAATAAAAATTAATGGTTACAAAACTATACTTGTTCATTTATATTTTTGTTTACCAAGAACTTTACCATTTGAAGACTATAGAGATATGTTATTCTTAATAAGTTTTTTCTAGGAATTCATTTTGCCATTGAATGGGGGGAAAGCCAGCAATAAAGGTTTAATTGTGTTTATTTTACATACATAACATATATATACATAAAATTTACATCCCCATGGTTTCCTTTGGACCCTTAGTTTTCCCTTATGATATGGCCATTTTAAGCCATTTTGGTCAGAATAAAGCACTCAGAAACTGTAAGACAAACACTCATTTCCAGCTTCTTTACGTTATCTCTTGTAATGGTTATAATACAAAAGAAAGTTATGTTTTGCCATACCCATTTTGTGTTGTTTTCACAAGTTTTATGCAACTTGCCCTACTACAAGTGGAAAGTGGTAAGAATTATCACAGAAGCATCTGACAAACAAAGAGCAGCATGGTCTCTGTTCCAAGGTTAAAGCTAAGGAGTTTTCTACATCAAGGTTAAAACTTCTCAGATTTTGTATGATATCTCTGCGGTCTTTTCTCTGCAAAATTATTGCTTGCAATCTCTGCTGATTGAGTGTCATAATACTTAACAAACAAATTGTTAACTTACATATTAGTTTCAAAAATCCTTCAAAATAACACAGCTGATGTGTATACCTGTATGTGTCCCTGTTCCTCAAAATTAACAAGCTTTATATTTAATAAGTCATGTGGAATGTTTGAGGTTTTTTTCTCAGAAATGTTAGTGAAAATTAGTCATCTTTCCATTGCTGCTGTTAATTGAAAGCCTCTTGCTTAGCCGATGCTCAAGGCAAAACATCCTCTGTCAGATATTTTCATCCTCTGTTATAAAATTCATGATATCTTACAATTTGTGTTATGAGAAGTCTTGAGCAATCTGAAAAGCTATAATTTGGAGTATACTTAATGGCTCCTTGTCTTTGCGAAGACAAATCTATACCTGTCTCACTCCCTGAGCTCCCAAATTTAGCCAAAATTTGGCAAGACCTGCAAGCCCCTGCCTGTCATGAGAGCTGTGGTTTGGTAGGTGATATCCTGCCCCTGTCACAGGAGCTGGCATCCTAGTAGGACAAAACATTTCCCAACAGAGAGCCAGGCTGAGCCATGCCCTGTGTGAAACACCGCTCTCTACTTCAGATCCTCCCTTCCAGGGACAGCTTTCCTTCCCTGTGACATCCCTGCAAGGCAGCAGTTCTCATCTCCAACTGTGTCATGAGCATCAGGTGCTGTGTTTTGCAAAACAGGTCTGTGTGTGAGTTGAGAGGTGCTGGGTGGGCTCCCTTGGCAGGGGTAAAGCACAACTTCTGTGCTACAAAAATGTGAACTGGAAAGAAACCACAACTGAGGAAAAGCATCATAGGTCTGGGTCCCAGCTTCACAAGTGGTGTTTAAAGAAAGCAGAAAGCAGTTTAGTTATAAATCTGTGAGGAAAAAAAGGTCTATGGTTTTAGTTTCAGAAGCTAGTCCATGGCCTGAGAGTGACTGAGTTGATTCTGAAGAAGCAATTTAGACTGACAATAGTTTGCAGCCTCAGACACACTGGAAACCTTGTGAGCCAAAGGGAAAGCTTGAAAGAAAGTAATATTATTCTAAAGAGAAAATAAGGAACACAACTTTTTACTCAGACCTTTCATCCTCCCCTCTCTTTCACTGAACTTCCTATGGTAGACCCTGCTGTTTTCTGAAGCAGCTTTGAATAAAAGAATTTTTTAATTAAAACTTTTTCTCCCCTCCTACTTAGTTTGCATTATTAAAATGATTTTTAAAATCACACAAGGACAAAACATGCAGGGAGTCACTGAGTGGTGTGTGAAATGACCTAGAGTTGTTCATTTTGGTGAATAAGTAGCAAAGTTTCTCTATTTTGCAGTTAGTTCTGCTTCAGCAACCAAAGGAAATAAAAACTGAGTGATCAGTTCTGATCTAAAAATCTGAGGCAAGAGAAGGAAGTGTGCAAAGCTGTGCTCCAGGCTGGTTGTGCTGCTCAGATACAAATGGAGGAAGACACAAACTCTAGAAACTATCTTCCTAAATTAAAAGGACTTGATAGAATGTGCACTTCTTAGTATCATCAGGTTCCCTCTTACACCAAAGGACGAGAGCTCCTTTAGCCCTTGGGCTAAACCTCAGGGTTCTAGAAGGAGTTAGAGCATCTGCAGCACCATTAATTGGCATTACCAGTTTCCTTGAGGGGATTATGCAGAACAGGAGTAGTAGCAGAAAACAGCCACACTTTCCAAGTGTAATCATCTGGCCTTCTGGTTAAACTGATACTAAAAATCAAAGCAGTGTCAGAGTCTATTCTTTGCCCCAGAGTTATCATCTGGATATGCAGCCTCCATATCAGGGTGTCTGTTTGCAAAACTGTTTGTTGGGACTGAGTGCTGGCTTCTGCTAACTTTGAGGTAGTACTCAAGAATTTGGGCTCCTTGTCATGGGCTAAAGGAATTCACTGGACTATTCTGCTAATGTAGCTGCTTAATCCATCCACTTTGGTAACATACTACAATCCAGCAATTCCCAGACATTGAAGTCTTGCTGCTGTTCAACTCACCAGCATGTACATTCTTCCTGAGTACCTTTTAGGCTGCACAAGGACTGGCACAAGGTGTGGGAAGAAACTATGCTGACTTCTTGACACTGCATATTCCTCCCAACACGAGTAACTCACTAGGTCACTCTTCTGCCACAGGACTGATGAACTCAGTGCACAGATGTTGGCATGAAGACTGTAAGGATAACAGTGGCAGAGGCTCAGTATTGTGCAGCTGCATTTGGAATGGGACAGGCCATCCTCCATGAACACAGTCACAAAACAATAAAACCCATGTGGGGCAAGGTTTTATTAAGCGAAGAGACTCCTTGTGTTACCTGGTG
>VXBX01000235.1:41128-63200 GCA_013400415.1 Scytalopus superciliaris | reverse complement strand
AAAAAAAAAAAAAAAAGAATTCCCCAAAAAGCAGTATTTTAGAAGAATTACATTGCTGTAACACCAAGAATGGAAATACCATGTTAAAATTATCTTTGACATCTTAGCTTCTCTTTCCTGTGAATGTGTCCCACAGTGTGTTCATCCCATCATCCAGTCACATGCTACTTCTTGGCCTTGTCCAGGAGCAAGTATATGATGCTTGTTGAATAAGGACTTGCCCATATACTGGAATGTGATAGCAAGAGATGAATATATAGAATATCAACTACATTCAAATGTACAGTTCATGGAGCACCATTACAATAGAAAACAGAGCACACTAATACGTAAGAATGATTAGCAGAATTAAATTACCAGCAGTAAGCCTCACTCTAGAATAGTTTCTAAGATCTTTGTTTTTCAGTCTTAGACAGTTTTTTGACAGAAAAACACTCCAGGCTCTCACAGTGTAGTAAAGTTAATGAAAGTCAAGGAAGTCCACAAGGATCAGAATTTTAGGCCAGGAAATTGGAATGCAGAGTTTCTGCCATACTACCATGCAAAAAGTCCTGGTCTGCAGCTTGAAAGTGGCAAGTGGAATTTGATTTGTCTCCTGTTCATTTTTTAAACTAGAAAATACTAGAAGTATGATCGTTTTAAGTAAAATCTTTCAGATACTGCATCACTTCAAATCAGTGCTTTCTTCCCTCCAAGACTACCTGCTTCTCAGCATGGTTGCTTTTTCAAATTATTAAAGGCTCACCAAATAAAGAACGTGTATTAGGTATGCCACATGGCACACATAAATGGCTCATAGGCGAGATGATGGGAACAGTTCATAAAAGCAAAGGTTTCTCAACCCATCACCCTAGCAATACTGGAGAAATTGTCTTTGATGAATGTGGCAGACAGCACTATCCATCAAGAACAGCTCACTGGAAGTAAGTTTAGAGTAGGTGGCCAAGTAGTAGTACATGTGGTGCCCAGCACAGACCTGAAGCTTAGTATCCAGGCAAACAAAATTTGGGAATAACCTTGGTCTAGAGTTTCCAGTCCCTGCAACAATGGTTAATAATAAACTCACAGGAAAATATTTATTTTCACCTGATTACCCAATATAAAGATTACCTATATAAAGCTACTTGCCATTCTCTTATTCTAAATCATGAAAGCACAGTTATACCATAAACTGTGACTCAAAGGAAAGTGAGTATCTTGATTCAGGTACAAGGGTTAAGGTGCAAAGTACAGAAATCATGGTCACAGGCATCAGTTTTGTTCTCCTGCTTTTAGCAGAGTGTCAGGGGGCAAATTTTTGATACTGTGAAAGTTAATGGTAAAGCTTGTTCACTGCACCAAGGCCAGGTCATCACCTCAATTACTGGACTAAACTACTCACAAACACTACTTTTTCTAGAATATGTCAATTTTAGTGAAAGGGCAGCTTATATTATTATTACTTCATATGGATGAGATGGAGCTTTACTTTCTAAATCTGTAATTCATAATCTCATACCAACAGAGACAGGTTCTCAGGCAGCATGGATTCACAGCTACTTGAAGGTAGACATTTTGCTAGTGTGCAGTGGGATGTACATTTCAGAGAGTGAGCAGTGATGTGCAAATCCACGCTCACATAGAAGCAGAGAAACACAGAAAGGCAAAGAGAGGCTCCAAGCTGAAGAATTTACTGGAATTGCAGAGATAAAGGTGCTGCATTTGACAAACACACTGCACAATGGACAGTGTGTCACAACAGCACACAATATGAGGTCAGAAATGGGGAGGATCACCTACACCACCTTTGTAGGTATCAAGAAGTGTTATGAATGGAGCACAGGCACAAATGCAGGCTTTGGGATGAAGTAGCCATGCTTGAAAGCTTTGATAAACTTGGGACACAAAAATACCACCACAGAGTCCAAGAGAATCTTTGAAGTCCTCATTATCAGTTTAATGCAGATATGTTTGAATTTACCAGAAAAGTTTCACCTCAAGTAGTGACCTACTAGTTATATTTTTAGGCAATTATATATATTATATAATTATCAACATTTGAAATATTATAACAGATATGAACAATGCTTGCTTTTTTCATAAAAAAAAAAAAAGAAAACAACACAAACTGTAGAGATAAACATGTATTAGGATGGACAAAATTGTAAACCATATACACATGAAAGGGAGAATCAAGGTTTTGTGTACAGCTATAACTTCATATTGCTGCCTTGGTATTTTTTTTTCACACGACTGAAAAGTAAGAGGAATTTTAACCAACAAATCTGAGGTCAGCTGTAAGAGTCTGGCATGCAGTGTAGCCAGCCTGTATCACAGAAGTGCCTGCACCTCTGCAAAAAATACTCATATAGCAACCAGTATATATAATTTCATTTTTTAAAACTGACAGAGATAGCAATTCACCAACATAATTCAATAAAGCACACAAAAGCACCCTGACAAGGTGTCCTGCCACCCACAGTGTGGATCTAATCTGAAAACAAACTCCTTTCCCACACTCATTACCTCTGCAGTGATGAATTCATACAACCTCCTGTTTGCTGCTGCATATTAATGATAAATATGAAATGGTATTGCATACATAAAACACTGCACTGTTTTCACTGGAAGCACATAGTAGAGGAGGGCTCCTTACTTTTAACATACATTTTCTTTTGGCCAACTTTCTGCTTTGGGAGAGTTTGCTGGACTGAAATCATTGGCCTTCATCTCGTGGTTAATTAGAATATCTGTTTCTCTCTCATGACTGTGTATTTCTTAGTCTGTTAAAATTCAGTTGTTGAAATTGGATTTAATGCTTATCAAATGCTGCCCTCACGTCCCTGAAACTGAAATAATTTAATAAAGTCCTGACTTGAATGTTTCTGCCACAGAATACCCACTGTAATTGTGGGTGACAACAAAACAGCAGGTGCAAAGGACTGCTCACTTAAACCATAGCAAAATCCAGACATTATCCAGTGTGTGGTTGTGGTGTCATTTGGGTGTGGTAAACTAAACAGCATCAGGTGAAATGAAAGGCTTCACAACAGAAATTGCCTGTTTGTATTCAACACAAACTCCGAAGTGTGAGGGGATGAATGAAACTGAAAATGATTTAGAGAAACACAGTGTCACATAAGGTGATAATGTCTGTGAAACAAACCGCAATAGTGTATCTAAGGGAGTGGGTATCAAACAAAAAAACACAGCTGCACCTGAGTGAAAATGCACATACTTTTCTCCTGGCCCTTTCTTGCGGGTGGCAGCACAGCAGTGGACACAATCAGTGCCTGCATTACAGGACCCGGTGCCTACCTGGAAAATAAGGGCTTTTATGGCTTTTCCTGGATCTACATCCCTCCCTGCAGGCCGCTGAAGACACAGGGACAACAGGGCAAGACAGGCCTGTTTAAAGGCACATCTGGCAAGGAGAAAAAAAAAATCAAAAACAAACAACAACCCAGTTTTAATCAGATGTGGCGGGCACCTTCGGGAAGGGGGGCAGCTCCGGGGAGGCAGCTCCGGGGCCGGGCCCAGCACAGGGCACCGGGCACCGAGAACAGGGCACAAGAGACAGGGCACAGAGCTCGGCCCAGCACAGGGTGCAAGGCACAGGGCACCGGGCACCGGGCCCAGAGCCCGGCCCAGCAGAGGGCACCGGGNCGCGGGGAGCGGGGCGGCCTGAGGGGAGGGCAGGCCGGGCAGGGGCAGCGGGAGGTCGGGGGAGAGCCGGGCCCCGAGAGCCGGGCCGGGGAGCGGGCACGGAACGGGGTGTGCGGTGCTGTGGGTGGGTGACGGAGCTCCGTGCAGGGCCTGTGCAGTGCAGCAGCCCTGTGGCACCCCGGGGACGGGCCATGCCCCCCGGCCCGGGCTCTGGGCCAGCAGGGGGAGGTCAGAGCCCAGGGGTCACTCCTGAGTTTGGGCTCTGGGCGAGCAGGGGGCGGTCGGAGCCCAGGGGTCACTCCTGAGTGTGGGGCAGGTGCCCTGCGAGATGTCCAGGCCTGCTCAGACCATCCAGCTCACATCTGAAAGGTTGCCATGTGGGTCAGAGCTCCGAGAGTCGGAGTGCACAACTCCTCAGAATATCTGACCTCCTGCATTTGTACATTTATACATTCATAAAGCACATACTCCAGGGAGATGAATACAAGAACAAGTGTTAAGCAGTGGAGCAGTATGATTCCCTTATACAAGGTAACTCATTTAGAATCAAAACAAGGTTATAAACTACAGTCTTCATCTTCAGAAGTCATAGGTAATTTTAGGAAGTTGCTTTTCACAAAGTCACCTTTTGCTGCCAGTCTTAAGTCCAATTAATGAAAACCTTCCTTGTGTTTCTGTAAGTATTTTCCAATTTTAACATTAGGTTAAATAGAAAACAAACTTCTTCAAATAGTCAAGTATGGAATTAATCAGTTTTTCAGAACGAAAAAGATTTTTTGGTTCATCTTTTAATTACAGTGTACATATTTACTAATTTACCACAATTAGGGGTGGTTACCATCTGATTGTCAGTAGTGAAATTGATACTTTTAAGTTCCTTAGTTTCAAATACTGACTTTTCAAATCTAACATGCTCCCATTGTTCATAAGCTGTACCTGATGGTTATTTCAGTATCCCCACTGTTCCTTGAGGAAGCTGTTCTGCTGTGAAGAATGTCATCAAGGTCAGGTTGGATAGGGCTCTGTGAACCCAGGTGTAATTGAAGATGTCTCGGCTCCTGGCATGGGGTTTGGACTAGGTGACCTTCACAGGTTCCTTCCAACCCAAACCATTCTGTGATTCTAGCTGAGGTGTTTTGGGGTTTCCACAGGCAGTATAGAAATAAAAGGCTGTGTTAAACATCACACCTCATAGACAGATGCACGGATCGTGTGTCAGAACTAATTCTTCTCATTCTGAAAACAGGGTTTTATAATTACTATGTTTCTTACCTTAAAATTGTTTTATTCCCCAGAAGTTGTGCAGACAAAATGTAGACATTAAATTCCATTTTTTCTTTGTAGCTAGTCTCCCGTTTTCTAGTAGTTGTTTGGGGTTTTTTCCTTATGTAATTCTGTTTTCTTTGGTTTTACAGGCACTTGAGTTTTTTTAAGCTGAAAGTGTGGGCAATTTTGTAACTAGATACTAGGTTTTATGAGCCTCTAAGTGAGCTAGGCAAATCTGCTACCCATCATGAAGCTGGTGTGAAACATCGAGAAGGTGAAGGCCCAAGTGACAGGAGAGTTTCTTTAAAGGCATATGTATGGTTGACCTTACAACAATGACTTTGTGACACCCAGAGGGGTTATTTGGCACCCAGTTTTCACTTATGCTTTCAAAAATCATTCACTTTACCAAATTTCACTTGGCACTGATCATTTGCCCCTGCCCAGTCATTCGTGCAATAGAAATGGATCTTAACAAGTTTGAAAGTGTAGTAACACTGTGGTTTAGCTGTGAAACAAGCTGCAGTAACATTCTGGGGTGGAATAGGCATTGAAATTATGTTACCCTTTCCATTTCCAGACTGTGCCTCTCTGCAGTGCCGGATAGATCAGAGGTCATAGTCTGACCAAGCCGCACTGAGCCAGTAAGATTGTATAACTTAGTTGCAACTCAGATTTGCTTCTTTTAAAACCACTGTTTTAGAATTGCAACATCAGAGTTTTAGCCTTGATTCTTGTAAACCTATGCTGGCCAAACTTACATTTCACTGATTTCTGAAAGGTCCTTACCTTCTGTGTTACAAAAGAGCACATTTGCTTTTGTGTGGTTGTTGCAGATCATTTGTGGAATAGTGGCATGACCCATTTGCATTACTGACTTAAAAGATACAGGAACATACAGGATACTGAGAAACTAAAACGGTGAGAAAAGTATATTACAGTGAAACATGAAAGAAGTTTCAAGCGGTTTTAATGTGGCAAATATAAGAGTTTGCTCTCTCTTTTTTCCTCCTTTTACAAGTCTTAGCTTTCTCTCTCGTCCAGCAGTACAGGAAGATGTCTGTCATTCCTTTGGAGAAGTAAAACAGGGGAAAAACAATGGGGGGGAAAAAAAAAAAAAAAAAAAAAGAACGCTAAAGTTTAATTTCCACTTGTTTTATATTAAAAATGTATTCAGTATGTCAGTAATTTATAATATTCACGTTGCAATATGGATACTGAAGNACCTCCTTAAATCAAAACTCAGGTATTTGTTGAAAGCAGATAAATCAAAATATCTGAGGTACACTCTGATGAAACAGCTGATCTGATCTGAAGTTTCTCTCTCAGTGAAGTGGGGGTTTCCTTGCTGTGTGCTTTTTGCTGCTCCATTCTCTCCAGTCAGCTCTGGCATTTGCTTAACCCCTCTGTAAACTTATTCACAAGCTAGAAACTGGCCAGGAGAAATGAGGTTTCTTTCTGCCGGGTTATTGAGGTGAAGCAGTTCATGTAGGGATCCAATGAACCGTTTAGCACAAGAAAGGAGGAAACTTGTCAGTACAAGTACAAGGCTGTTTGTTTTGCCAGAAGCAGCAAGCTGTTCAGCTGGATCAGTACATCTTCCCAGGCTGTACTTTTCCTTCCTTTGTGTTGTTGTACCTGAATAACCTTTTTCTCTTTGAAGAGAGGGCTGAAGTTTTTGTTCAGGGCCTCTCCCCTAGAAAATCTGTATGCTTATAATCCTGAAAGGCCTGTAGATTATTTTGTGGGTTTGTGAGGTTTTTTGAGCACAGGAAAACCAGACAGCCTAAGATAGTTGAGGCTTGTCCTTTCCTGCTTGTAAATATGTTTCCACTGATACCAGCTGAAAGGCAGTAGGCGAAAAGTGGCAATGCTATGTTTCACCAAGGTGTTGTATACATTGTACTGTTTTTAAGTGTCATGATTCTGCAAGTATGCAGTAGCAAACAAAATTACTCAATTCTGATGATGGCAATGCATGCATGGCCCTGCTTCCTATTCTTCATACTACTTCTGTCTCTGCTGCTTCTCTGAGCCTGTGAGGGAGGAAAGTGGCCCAAAACGTCTTAACTTTCCACTGGAGAAAGCATTTCTTTTAGACCCAGCAAAAGGCTGGAGCAGAGGCACTGCAAATGTGATGATCAGGTATCACCTGCTAGGAGGAGTCACTGTGTTGTGAAATTAAGTTTCCTTAGGGGTGGGTTCAGTCTTCTGTCATTATGTAAAATTATCAGAGAATAAAAAAGATTAAAGAAAGCATGCCTTGTTTGAAACATTTTTGACTTGATGTCAAGATGATTTCAAAATATTAGGGCATTTTTATTACTTTATATTAATTTTATATTTATTAGTGTAGGGAAAGACTCAGTACAGAAACAGCATAGTCCAGCTCTACCTTAGATTTGAGTACATTTTGTTTTACAAATAGACTCTTTTTTTCTTCTGGAGACCATTTAGTCAGTAGTATTTTGTTAGTATAATCTTCCTAAAATCATTTTGCTTCAAATTTCACAGATCAAGTTTTTCTGCCCATTTTAAGGAAATAAAACGTGGTGTTTGAGAGGTATCATTCCTCAAAAGTGAGATCTGAGTATTTTTCTGATGAACTATGGCTGTCTTTAACTAAAAAATGGCTTGCATTAGGAGCTCTAGAGACAGGTTAGTATGTTAATCTGCTGGTGTCTGTGACAACCCTTAGATTGTTAAAAGGAAGGTTTTAGTCAGCAACAGGGCTTTACACTTGTGCTACAGTGTTTGTAACCTTTTTTATACTGTGCACTCAAGTTGCTTGCACTTAGGAAATGCATAAGACCATTAGCTAACTAAACAGTGCATCAGAACCATGCAGTTCTCAGGCATTTTTGACCATGTATTCTGCAAGTCTCAGACTTAGGCTACAGATATAGGAGATGTATGGTCACACTGGAGTTTCTTGCTTGCCCAAAGTGAATCACTGTGAGGGAACTACAAAGACTAAGGACACAGTAAAGAGAATCATGATGGCAGAGAAGTGTTAACAGATTCAAAGCTCTGTCTGAAGTAAAGTGGCTTAGCCTTTGCTCTAATTCCTTTAATTTCTGCATAATTGCTGGCATAAGCATAAGTCCCCCATGTTTACATTGCATGCAATCAGAGATAACCCTCCTGTGCTAGTCACCAGTTCCTCTTATATGCAACCTTTTTTTTTTTCTCCTAAGGTAGTTGAACGGGGAGGATGGGACTGAAGCACAGTTGTCAGTGTGATTCTTTGTTATAATTATTAATTATAATTATATGGTTATGTGCAGATAAGACTGTACATCTGCATTTTTACTTTAAAAGATTCAAAGAAGAACAATTTACCCAAGTTGTTTTGAGACATGTTATCACGCCTGTTATGGGGAAGATTCTGTGCATGTCTGAAGTACTAATACAGTACTAATAGTAACTAACTAATATTAACAAACTAATAATTTTTGGGCACAAGGGGTTTTTTTAGTGAAATTTTATCCCTGTATAGCCAAAATATCAATGGTTTATCTGTGAGCCTTTTATTTGTATTTTTAATTAAATGCATCTTCACTAATGTGATTGCATATATTTTATTTTATTTTTCTGTGAATTAAAGGGTAACTATTTGCTAGGACACAGCCAAGTAGATACAGAAAACTGTTAGTAGAAGATTTCTTTATCACTTGTTTATTTGCACAATTTGAAAAGAATAAAAATTTTAATTATAGAAATGTAGAAATGAATGTTCGTAATTAATTTTATGATTATGCTTTGTGTTTGCTCTGTCAGGTGTGCTGTCAAAGCTGGGTAGAAAAGATGAAAACCCATACCCACCCATAAATCTTCTGGCAGATTTTGCTGGTGGAGGTGTCATGTGTGCAATGGGTATTGTCATAGCTCTTTATGAACGTTCCACATCTGGCAGAGGGCAGATCGTTGATGCAAGTATGGTAAGTTTGGTATCAAGGAAGGTGGGGTTTCATAGGTTTCCTTTTTTCTCCTCTAAATCTATAAAAAAGCAGGAAACTGGAGCTATTCATTAGGTTTAAAATTGGGAAAGGGAAAGTAAGTAATCTCATAAAGTGGCTATTCCTTCACAGGCAAGGAGTTTTCACATATCACCGCTGCCATGACATCCTTATAACATGGAACACATACTGTGACTTTCCCCCTCTCTGTTTTCACCTGTCTGCCTTCTTCACAAAGTATTAGCTCAATATATATGAAGAATAAGTTTGGTGTATGGGGATAGGTGTGTAATAAACAATTAGCATAATGCATAACAGCAAAAATGATGATACTAATAAAATAAGACTTGCATTAGCTTTATTCAAGATACATCTTCTTAGGAATTTGTGACATGTCATAGCTTATTAGAAGCACTGTTCCCTTGAATAGTTACACTGCCATGGGTCATTGCCAAGCAGTCAATTTCAAACACTTTGTGAATGTGCCTTAAAATAAATGAAAGGCTCAATTAGCTTAATAATGAGTATTGTGGATTTTTTCCATTGGAAGGCCACCCACTTGCACGCAGAAGAAAAGTACTTTTTTATATTTATCCTTGAAATCCGTGGTATCTGCAACAGTTGTTTCTCTCTTGGTCTCTTTTTTTCTGTTTTTCTTTTTGCAGAGCATTGCAATTAAAATCTGACCTCCCTTTGAGGTTTAACAGTACAGTGAAGGCTATGGTTTGGACTTCAATATAAATGAAAAAAAATTACTTTAATTGAAAAAAGTCCTCCTGTTGAAGTGGCCTTGAAGATGTGAGAATAGAAATTGGTGTTGGATCTCTTGACTTGAGTAACTTTTTGACAAATTCACACAACACTCTCAGAAGCAGGACATGGCATTAGGTCTAGATGAAAATTCAATGGGAACAATGCAAAACAGGCTTAATGTTTTTACCTCAGTAATAGTTAGTAGTGTAGTTAATTGTCAAAAGGAAAAACTTATCAAGTGGAGTGCTACAGATATTTGTTGGGGTTTTTTTCAGTGTTTTCTCCAACAAGCTGAATGATGGATGAGTGATTGTGTTTAGTAAATTTACAGAAAATATGCATATGAGAAGGAATGCAAGTATGTTGGACACTTGGATTAGAATTGAGAATGACCTTTTCAAATTGGAGAAATGACCTGAGAAAAATTGGCAGCAATTCATGGATGCCACTGCTCTGTAGTGCTCTTCAGGCAGAAAAAAAATAGCTGCACAAATGCAGTATGAGAACAATTGGCTAAAGTACAATCCTGGGGGTTTGTAGTAGTCACAAGCTGAACATGAGTCAACAATATCATCCTGTTGCAAAACACATACACACTGTATTAGGATGTATAAACAGGAAATAGAGCCAGCAAACATTCTGAAGGAATTATTCTAACCTATCCAATGTTTATGAAGTCTTAGGAAAATACTGTTTCTGATGATGACCATCATCTTTCAAAAAAATGTTGCTAATTTGAGGAAGTCCGAATAAGTACAACAAAAATTATGACTCTGAAAACATGAACTGCAAAGAAAAATTGAAGGAGTTTGTGTATCTATGAAAGAGAGAGCGTGTGTGGAGAACTGTGACAAGCCTTGAGATATTGAAAAAGATACCTCCTGCAGTTTGTAGTATTACTTTATTTTCCTTGTCATACTTAAAAGAATTAAAAGAATTTGTTAGAAGAATCAGTGTTAAGTCTGCTAATTGTCCTAATGAAATCTGTAGCTCATTTAGAATGGAGTATGTTGTGGATTTTTTGTGGTTTTTTTTAAGCCCTTAAACATTCTCTCTTTCAAATTTTCTTGTCTCATTATAATTGTTGAATTTACAGTTCGCTGCTGATGTGCCTGATGATCTGTGAAATGGATGGAAAGATGTCAAGTATTGCAGGATGTATTTTACCTGGCATCTGGTTATATTCCTTTTACTTGAATAGGCTTTCAGTGACACAGTTGATAAAAAACATGCAAGCATCAGCAGCAGCAAAGACAGTTAAATAGGATGGGTGAATGAGCCTGGTTTTACACCTAAGGTTTTTTTCATGGAAGTAGATACTTTTAAAATCACAATACCACAGCATTTCAGCTGTCATTTCATGTTAACCTTGTTTTTTGTTTAATAGAGCCATTACTTAAGTTGGTGTACTGTTTAGGGATCTGAATATGTTAATGACTCTGACACATTGTAGAATTGTCTTCAGCAGAAGAAGGACAATTAATTTCTTTTTGAGCAGCTTTGTATCATCAGGATTACTTTTACTAACTCTTCATGCTACTTCATGGATTTACTGACAATTTGGGTTTTTTTCACTTCATTTTATTGCAATGTCTTTTTCTGAAGTAATTTAAAGAAATAAATGATTTTTTGTCTTTTGGGTTAGTAATTCTAGATTGAGATTGGAATTTTTGATGATGGAAGAAATTGTTATTTGTCTTTTATTTCAAATTACTATGCTGGAGGATGAAAAGTGGATTGGGAGCATTCTTATTATCAGTAATATAAACACAAGGATCTTCCTTTAGTTAGTGACTCTAAACTGATACAAAAAGGGGGTAGAGAGGTTCAGGTCAAGGGCTGGACTCGCATCATCTGTTCACACTGTCCAGTTGTGCTGTGTAAAAAGTAGACACTGGGTCCTGTGTTTCATCTGTCTGCCTCAGAAGAATTGAGTGCCTGGTCTGGACTGATTCATGAATTGCTGTCTCTTCTCACTGACTCTGTAGGGATCATGGGTATCTTGCAGTAAGCCGGAGAGTTGCTGTGTGCTGAGTGAGTAGGATGTGGCACAGTAGGCACAATTGTGCATCTGCATTCTTGCCCCACACTGGACCAGAGGCATGTGAGCCAGGGCCACACTTTAGATTCACTCCAAATTCAGCCACAGACTCTTCTTCTGATGGTAGACATCTGACTGAGCATGACTCGCTCTTTGTGAAAAGACAGCCAGAGGAAAGGATGCTGGTAATGATCGCTTGCATAATAGTCTCATGGCAGCAGCATTTAGCTGTCAAACAGAAGACTGGGGTTCCAGGTTTTTCTCAGCCTGGAGGTATTAAAAACCAAAACTCCCACATCCTAGAAGCCTTCAACAGTCACAAGGATAAAAGTTAGGTTGGTGTGGGTTCATTCTCACTTTTGTTGAACTGTTTCAGTCTGCAGAAGGAACAGAAGGCTTGAGCAGCAGACAGATCACCCAGTGGGGCGGTGGCTTTGGATTCTTGTGCCTGCTTCAGAGGCTGCTGATGCTTTTATTATGAGGGTCACTAAGTGAAACGTGTAACTGCTACTGTAATCATCCTGCAATTAGGTTTAATCATGGTCTCCCCATACTGTCCTTTTGATGTTTTAAAAGAAAGTGACCACATTAGTGAATGTGTGGTATTACTTGAGCAGGCCTTCGGAGGTCTGGTGCAGACATTAGACACTTTTTTACTTCTCTCTGAATTACAGTGGCCCTCAGGCAGAAGCTAGCTCTCTAGCTGCCCAACTAGGGTTATTTCTGAAGTCCCTGTACCAGTGTAAAACAGATGTGCTGTTTTAAGTGTTTCCAGGATAAGTAGCACTGTACATAGGTATTGTACAGAGTTTTGTCAACACCAAAATTAGTTTTCAGATAGAGTTTATTCTGATATTTTCCCCATCTTTTATTATCCTTACTTGCAGTGGGGTTTGTGTATATTTTGTTACTATGACCAGTGCAAGATCAGATGATTAGTGAGGCAAACTTTGCTTTAATATCCTTGCAATCATTCAGCGAACAAGTAGATGAAGGTATACAGTATTTTCTCATATGAAAGTACTTTAATTGACTTTAACATTTGACAAGTATGGCAGAAGTATTCCTGTCCTTGAGGCAAGTAACATGCTCTAAATGAAGAAGCCTTCTTGACTGCATACTTCAGAGATTTTCATGTTTTAAATTCTTGCTTAGAAAGGTAGAAATTAATAGATCTTTACACATGAGAATTTAGTAGCTTTTTATTTTGGTACAGTATCTGTGCTATTCTTTGTAGACAATATTAAGTTAATTTTACACAGCTGAAATTGCATGAATCAAAATGATATTCAGAATGGTACAACTATGGTTTTAATCTGTTCTTCTGCAATGTTTCTGGCCATACACTCTTAAATGCCCCATGTTTGCTTACAGTTATTCTAATGCAGTTGGGAGAAGATGGATTGCACTGGTGAACAAAACTGTAGAATGTGTTTTATTGTAAGAGTAGTGCAAGCTTGATAATTCTTGAAAGGCTAAGCAAGCTGAATTTTTGTCTGATTGTACTCCGCATAGCCAAAACTTTGAGAAGCAAGTTGGAACATGATTAATTGTGTTTTCTAGTGCTATATTCACCAGATACTTGCCTAGTTAGAGATTACCTTGCTGTGTCTATGTAGCTGCCAGTGATGAGAGTGGGAGAATAATTTTTGTTTTAACTTAGTGATGGAGATGAGCTTCCAGTTCCCATCGTATAAGAGAGCTTTAACCCTTCATTTTCTTCAATTTTTCTTCTGAAAATAGCATTTTTCTTATAATCAGTGTATTTAAATAAGATAATGTTGAGATAAAAATTTGATACTTACAGGACTAGTACAGACATCTTGTTTGCCAGACATTTAGAAGGCTTTCATAGATGTCATACTTAAGGCTGTATAGACCCAAGAGGCTTGTCCTGTCACCTAAAACTCAATATATTCTCATTGTGAACTCCTAATGATTATAAACTTTCTAAATGAGAAAACTTTGTGCATTGAAAATGTATTAGCCATCTGAAGCTGCCTTACTACACTTAGGCTCTTTCTTATTCTTTAATTCTAGACACAATGTAAACAATAATTGAAAATTTTAAGGAATGAAACTGCTTACCAGAGATTTTATCATTAAAAATCTTAGCTGCTAGTATTTTTTTGCTATTTTGTTTCATATAGAATTCAGGTAACATGCCAACTAATTTACTGAAGCTGTTACTTTTTTCCTGTAAATGTTCAAGGTAGAAGGAGTAGCATACCTAAGTTCTTTCCTGTGGAAATCACAAAATTTGGGGTTTTGGAGCAGACCTCGAGGTGAAAACCTGCTAGACACTGGTGCTCCTTTTTACGAAGTCTACAAGACCTCTGATGGAAAATTCATGGCTGTTGGTGCCCTTGAGCCTCAATTCTATGAGCAGTTTATAAAGGGTAAGTAACTTGGAGCAGTTGCTTCGCATCAATGAGGCATGTTTGAATGTATTCTTCAATAATTTGATTTTGATTCATGATTCATGGTTACATGCTTTCTGTGCAAAAGAGAAGCCTTTCCAGAAGCCAGTTGAGTAGTTGCATAGCAGTTCAGTTGGCTTACTTCTTCAGGCAATTAATTTCTTTTTCATCCTGTCTTCAACTTACCCTCAGGAATACACTTAAATTGTAGATTTTTGTCTGGAGTTATGGTAATGGTAGTCTGTGATGTGAATGGAGCACTGAACAACTTTTTTCTTATGATTGTGAATATACTTTTAAAAATGAGACCTAAGTATTTGATACTGCAAATACAATTTCAAGCAAATTCCATTATTTGTGATATATATATATATATTTAAAGTAACTGTTCAAATGGTTTCAGGAAGGAATATTCATTGGAAGTACTTTGTAGTATTTCTTGATGGAACAAAATTTTTGTAGAAGCAAATTCTGCTTTATAAATTAATTTCCACCACACAATTTCAGAGTGCTTTTAGTGTCCAGCTGTGGATACAATTTTTATATTTGACTGAAGAGTCCTTAAATGCGACTATAAAATATGATTTATATATTCAGGAAATGTGAATGGATTATGCAAAATAGTTGTGTGAAGTTAAAACTGTGATTTGCAGGGGCATTGGGTGATTGATGGTGAGCAGTTGTGTTTGTTTGCATTTCTTGTCTTTCTTGTGTTTTATTTTCCTCTCTGTTACTGTTCATTCCCTCTTTCTCGTAATTGTTTAAAAAAATTATTATTATTTGTTTCTAATTATTGAACTGTTTTTATCTCAACCCATGAGTTTCTGCCCCACTTTTACCCTTCCTGTTCTCCCCCATCCTACTGGGGTGGGATTGTAAGGCGGGTATGGCTTTGGTGACCAGGATCCCAAAGAGAGATCTTGTTCCATACACTCTGGCTTTGTTCTCTTGCAGCTGTGGTGCTGCCCAAGTTTTTGCACATCTGTGGCTATAAATGGCTACTTCTCTTGTAGCTTAAAAATGTTCATGCAATTGTGTGGAATATCCAAATCAGTACGTGCTGATATGTGAAGACCAAGACAAAGTTCCTGCAGCGAGTCACAGACATGCCCAGCATTATGTTGGACAGATCAGTTGTCAAGTTTGGAAATGCTGTTTTAGGCTGAAGAAGATGGTACTTTGTCCCTAATTGTCCTGAGAATAACTTGTGAACTCAAGTTGTAAGCAACTTGATCTTGAAAAAGAAAGTGTAGTTGCTTATTCCACGCTTTGCAGTTCTTTGAAAGGTTTTTCTCTTTTAATCTCCTGAGATTTTCTTGCTTGCAAGGAATCAGAGTAGAAGAACAAAAATAAGTATAAAACTTTATCTAAGTAAAATGTAAACCCTTGTTCTGGAAATTAGGGAATTTAGAATTCCAGTAAATATCTTCAGGGAGAATGCTTGTATTAAATACAAAGAAAACAAGAAAGAAGTAAAGCTGCTTACTTGAATACCCATATGTTTGGCTTGAAGTTAACAAACACTGACCTGCAACATTCATGGCTGCAAGATTTTATTCTTTGGAGACTGAATTGAAACACGCTCTTAAGCTGTAGAAATGGAATGGAATTTGTTCAAAAAAACCCCAAAATCTGTAATGGA
Organism: Scytalopus superciliaris; assembly: GCA_013400415.1. NCBI lineage: Eukaryota > Metazoa > Chordata > Aves > Passeriformes > Rhinocryptidae > Scytalopus > Scytalopus superciliaris. The sequence continues at coordinate 47,474 of VXBX01000235.1, read as the reverse complement.
GTCTGGTTCTGTTCGTGACTCTTTTTCTCAGTGGACCTTTTCTGGACAGTCCTACCTTCCTGTGTTGATCATTGCTATAGGGCAAGAACTGAGCTTCTCTCTCTCAGCCAGCTTATCTAGAGAGAAGCCTCTCATGAATGAATCAGTGAAATCCATGTGGCCAGGTGGTACATCATGGTCACTGATTGGTCTCTGTGTCTTATTTAGATAACTCTTTACTGAAGAAAATGCTAAAATGCTTTTCTTTTAGCTGTTTCTCAGAAATTTAAAGCCTAATGTTGGAGAAGCAACTGTGAATTCTTTTGCCTGTGTTGGGACACCTACACTGGACAACTGCATTTTCATCTTTGAGAGTATTCCTTATGCTTACAATGCAGTGAAATTGCTTGATTTTAACAGCTGAAGTTTCAAAAATACTTATTCCATTATGCCAGCAATAAAGAACTGATGTGTATCCATTTGTAAGTAGACAACAACTGCAATCATAGTTGCCAATGTTTCGGACTGTTTCTGTCATATTTTAAAAATCCAACATACAGACTACAGTCTGTGAGGAAATATTGCTTTTTGCCTTTAGTTGTATCACAATCTTTGTTTGTCTACACTCAGTGAGTTTTTTGTTTGTTTTGTAAAAGTATGCTGTTTAAAGTATCTGACCAAACTCAAGATTTTCACACAACATTGCATTTAAAGTAACTGGTCTTTTGTCATTGGTTTTTAGGGGCATATCATGAATTTTTCAGACTTTCACATAGGAAATATTTATGCCTTTCAGTACTTATGGTTTCAATCGTTCTGAAGCAATAGTGTACTAAATTAGAACAGCAGATCCCTCTTGTGGCTTAAGGATTATTTCCTTTCTGGGATATCTATTGCAGAAATTAAATTCAGAGTTTATGCCTTTGAATATTATAGGGAAGAAAAAGCTGCCTGTGAGAATTGTATTGCTCTTCCACAAACCTGAGGACTGAGGATTGAGGCTGAGTCGTCTGTTCCAGGCATTAATTTCAGCTTTGAGGTGGTTTTAGAATGGTATGTTCCAGTTACAGTTTCCATAATTTCATTTCATAGCTTTTCCCCATAATTCTGGTCAGTTCTGCTGGTGAACAATTTGGTGCTGTTCCAGATAAAATATAATCAAAAACCACTTGATGTCTCTCTCTGCATATTCAGAGAGTGGGTTACTTTTGCCACTCCTGTAGGAGAGCACAAGGATATGGATGTTGCAAATGTCAGCTGGAGATTTAAAGATTGCAGAATGGAGAAGGGAACGTGATTTCTGAACCCTTTGTCCCCGCACACGGAATTCTAATGAGCCAAAGCGGAACTGATTTCCTTTTGGTTTTGGTTTGCTTGTTTCCCTGCAGAATTAGGAGCTTGGTACTGGACCAGAGCGCAGTTAATGACATGGAGAGGAAAGTTCTTAAGGGGTCTGCAGAGGGCAACTTAATTTAAGAAAATAGAACAGCTTAGTTTGACAAGATCATTGGCTTTGTAGATCATGCTCATTAGGCAAAATTCAATTTCTGCTTATCAGAAGAAAAAAGCAGGCTATATGAGAAACTGAGCTATATAAAACAAATATAATAAATAATAGCTGCAGTAGCTGTATTATTAGCTGTACTATTCTGGACTCACTATAGACTATTTGCTATGAAGAAATAAGCTGTAGTCCTTTTGCATATACAATTTTTTTACTACTAAAGTCAGACAATAAGTAGCTAAACTGCCTAGTGTATCTTATGAAAAATCTGATGTAAAAAGCATGTACTACTAATGTTAATCTTTTGACAGAAAGAGCCAGAATGTCTTCCAGCTGACCTGTGAATTGCTTCTGCAGGTTTGTCTTGATTTTTAGCAATAGGTGCTTAGTATTGCTGCAGCCAGCTACAAGAAGCATGAAGAACTCAGTAAATATTGTGTACCTCATTGAGAGTAAAGGTTTGATTCTGGGTTATCATGGTGTAAAGCTGGTTACAGGAGGTGAACTTAGTATTCACTGACATTGATGTGAAAACCACGGACAGTCACTAAAATCCTGAAGATGTACTTGATAGTAGTCCTTTATATTACTTTGATACTCCTACATTGTGTGGCTTCTGTTTAAAAAAGAAGAAAAAATTTAGGAAGCACTTGAAAAACACAGTTTACATCATTATGAAGGATTCCCACAGTGCTCTTCATTTTGGGACTGTAAAGTATTGCGTACTGTATTAAAAATGTGCTGATATACTGAGTTCAATACCATGTTGTTATTAAGAGGTGTAGAGGGGACAAACAGTTTCCTTATTATATTTTAGACTCATTTACACATCATGTTATGTTTTATTTGAATTTACTTACTATGATAAGTTAAGACTTTGTACAAATACTGTAGGGCCAGGTTCTTGCTCCACCAAAACATTTTCAGTTGTGATAGTTAAGTATGTCACCTTGAACTACAGCTAAGGGTACATTTACAGTAACACTCAATAGTACTCTGGGCTTGATCATCCTTTTGCTGAGCTGTCACTTTCTAAAAAATTATTTAGTTTCACTAACTTTATGTAATTAGTTTAATGAAAATCCACTCCTGTCCTTGAATATTCTGAAGTTCAGTTCCCTCTCAGAGTGAGAATGAATTCTGTTTAGACAGAGAGAGTGCAGTGGCATGCATCTTATATCTGTCATTTGGGCCGAAGTTAAGGATTCCCATACTACAACATGGTTCCATTCAGTCATGGCGCAGCAATATAGTTTCAAAATTACTGTGCTATGACCATGCAATTTTGACAAAATTAGCATGTTAAGTGGAGAAAAGCCTGAACAAAGCTCTTGTCTTGAAACAGTGTGGCTGAAATACTGTAAGAAACTGTAAAGCAGTAATACACTGTAAGAAGCTGTAAGACAGCTTTGCTGGTTTGTCTAATGAGTTTCACTGTTTTCCGTCTCTTGAAATAGGTGCCTGATTTTACTGCAATTTGTCTGAGAAATACAAATTTCAGCTCGTTGCATCAATAGTGACCTGCAGATATAGGTCAATAAAGCTATAACATTTCAAGGAGATTTAAAGCTGGATCATTATAAGGAGACAATTCTTCATTTTTCACAAATCATTTCAGAGCTGTACCAGCATAGGCTAACTGGGCTTTTCTAAACAAAAAAAATCATAGATGAAAATTTGAACTAAAATTTTTTGAAGTAAGTTATGATTGCTTTACAAGATATTCTGTGTAAAAGATACTTTGCTTTTCATTACGCTGAGTGAAATCTGTCATCCTGTGGTGTCCCAGACAATTCTGTGCTGTGTAATTGTTTCCTTGTTGAGTCAGTCACTCCTGCTGTGATTCTGCTCATCTGCACCACAAATGGTTAGCACGAGCTCGAAAATGAGAAACTGTAGTGCTTAAGTGCTGTTGGTTCATGCTATTTAAAGTTGAAGTCTTCAGTGGTAAATGGAAAATGAGCATGTAATATTAAATTCCAGGTTCTGCACATTGTTCTATTTTGCCAGAGTGTGTGTGGTTGGGTTCAGCCAACTTTCCATCTGCCACGATCATTGAATATAACTTGTGTAATGGGATCATGGTAGAGCTCTGTTCGTGTTGGACTGGCTGCCAGAGCCCAAAATATAATTAATAAGCAAATAAGTACTTAAGAAACAGAGTTTCCAATTGACAAGATTTTATGCATTGAGACAGACTCTCGGGCAGGGTGTTGTTACTTTCCTCCACATACTCTGAAAGGTAAATTTGTCTCATCTTGTAGTACGTAAGTAAACTATACTCAACTGAAATGAAATTAATTTTGAACGTATTGCTAACTTTTATTTAATTATGGATGCTCAATGAGTAAGAGTGATCTTCAGACGTTCTCTTTTTAGGATGGCATGAATGGTTATGAACACTAGATTGTAGGTTTAGTAATTTAAGGTGCACGACTTGATAACACCATAATGACTTATATGTACCGTGTAATAACATTTATTCTGGTACCCATAGGCATCTTTAATAAGATGTGAAAATGCTTATTTTGTCTTTGACTGTTTCAAATTTCTTCTAAAAATGAACAACTGTAAGGCTCTGTTTCTGACCCTGGAGATAGGCAATTTCTGTATGTTTTCAAGTACCCAAGTATAATTTCAAAGCGTGTATTCATTTTTGAAGCTACTATTTAAGAATCCTGTGATCAACAATGAAATTCTTATATATTATATTAAGCTGGGGAGGACTGTGGTCCCCAAGAAGTACATCTTGTAGAGACTGTGAATGGAAAGAACTTAAAGAGCAGAAGAATACACATTATCTTTCTTCCTCCTTCCCCGTATATTTCAGTAGCTGTATGTCTACCTGTCTCAGTGATAAAGTAACTGTAGAAATAGAAGATACTGCAAGTGTTTTCTGCCTATCTACAGCTAAGGATTAGAGGACTTCTGTGTAAATTCTACCTGCAAACAGCCCCCTAGTAGCCAAGCCTGTTAATAGTCATTACTCAACAGATACCCAAAGATATTAGAAAGAATGTTAAAAATTAAATATTTGCAGAGCTCTGTATTTTCACTGCCTTTGGCATAAAACTGTTGTTTTCTAAGCAGCTCCCTTTTCTTGTTACTTGTGAAGCATTATGCTGAGAGTTGTTCTCTAATCTTTCTAATTTCTCAAATTAACTTCTTTCTTATCCCTGCTTCTTCTGAATTTTTCCTGCTGTGTTCATGCTCCTGAGTTTCAAGATGGGATTGTTTGGATAGGCTTCAATATACCACTTTTGATTTCTCTTTGGTATCATAGGATCTGCTTGCACCTCTGTACTATCTCCATTTTCGAAGTGTAATTTACTTGCCTTTCCTTACCTCCTTTTTGAAATAAACCCTACAAGAAGTGATAAAAATTCTTGCATCCCCTTGAAATAGCAGAATAGAAGAATAGGAAGTGCAGAAAGCAGAATCCATGAGAACAGAGGTTGGAAACTGGCAGCACGGAAGAGGTGTAAGCTCCCTAGTGAGGAATGTGGAAGGACCTGGGACTTGCCTAGTTTTCAGAGTTTTCAGTACAAAGCCTGTATGTCCATCCTTTGCTCTTATGTCTCAGAATTGCATACATGGGTAGTCCTTGTGACTAACATGGAAGGCAGAGTTTTAAAAGCAATTAGTGAGTGAAAGGGCTATGGGTTTCACTTCTCACGAAGAGTAGCAACGGAGAGTTGGAACCTGTGAAGTGTGTTGAAGGAGAGAGAGCAGGAGACACTGCTGGAGTCTGTTTGAATTCAGGGAGTGAAGAAGCAGGTCGATCAGGCTGCAGGTACCAAGCCTGGGTGCACCCATCCACACCATGTCCTCATCTGTGGCATGGAAATAACTTGATCATGTTGAACTTCCAACACTGCAGCCTGCTGAATGTCCAGCCCTGGCAGATGTACTGGCTTCTGTGAAATTATTGCTGTGGTACAGGACCCATTCAGCAGACTTCTGTGTTGCTGCTGCCAGGTAGAGAACACACTCCCTATTATAGAAGCTGTTGTCAGTACATTTTCTCTAGGCATCTGCTGCTTTTGTGAAGTGTTTATACAAATTAGTGTTTATTGTATGTACTTAGTTAAAAGGCTGTAGCTGCTGCAGTTTAGTCTAATTGCAAGTACCATAGAACATTTTATTCCTCTGCTCCCTGCCCTGCACAGGTGCCTGAATAGAGTTTGAAGTGACTTTCAGTACTGCCTGGAAAATGCTAGCTTCTTGAGGAACATACATAGTTATGGGGAGCACTTAGTCACTTAGTAATTTATCCAAGCTATACTATAGTTAAACTTTGCTTTTCTCCTTTAAGGTCTTGGGTTATCTTCAGATGAACTTCCTGCTCAGATGAGTACCTCTGACTGGCCCAAAATGAAGAAAAAATTTGCATCCATATTTGCACAGAAGACACAAGCTGAGTGGTGCAGCATATTTGATGGTATTGATGCCTGTGTGACCCCTGTTTTGTCCTTTGATGATGTTGCCTCACATCAGCATAACAAACAAAGAGGTTCTTTTATCAAAAATGATCAGGGAGAGATAAGTCCTAGACCAGCTCCTCTTCTGTCAAGGACTCCTGCTGTTCCATCATGTAAAAGAGATCCTTTTATAGGAGAACACACGGAAGAGATACTTCTAGAATNAAAACAGTGGGAGTTATGTACATGGATGGTGTGCTGTCTAGAATGTTACCATAATTGTGTTCTGAAGATCTACACAGTTTACTTAGTAAGCACCTGTAAATTCTCAGAATGTTTAAGTATTGAATCGTATGTCTTGTATCTTTTAATTCTTAGTTACACCATTGCTTTGTAATATATGTTGTAATTAAATGAAGGCAATACTTTTAATAAATTATAA
>VXBX01000235.1:6701-31620 GCA_013400415.1 Scytalopus superciliaris | reverse complement strand
TTTTTTTTTTTTTTTTGTGATTGCAGGCATCGTGGCCCTATATTGTCTAAATTAAGGACTGTGATCTCACATGCTAATAGCTGACATGATTATTAATAAGATTTGACTTGTTGTGGTATGAACAGACATCTAAAGCAATTAGCATGTGTTCTCTTGCATGGTGCCAAATTACTCAGGGTCCACTGCCATAAAAAACAAGTCATATTGATTCCTCTGTGTCCTTATAAATCAACTTATGCCTTGAGTTGTAGTGTTTTTACAGAGAAGATTATTTAGTATTGTGAGCTTCTGAAGGTTAAACATTGAAGCAGAGCCAAATTTCAGCATGTTATTTAAATTAGCCTGTGGCTTGTGTGTTAGTATGTATTGAATGTGCACATTGAACACTTTAATTTCCATTTCTGCTCTCTAAAACATCTAAACAGAAAGAAAACATTTCTATCTAGCAGTCAAATTACTGTTTGTAATCACAACAGTGTCCTTTGTAGTTCCATGACTTTATGCCAACACTTTGATTGGAAAGGCTGTTTTAAAGAATTATATTAAAGAGTTAACAAATTTTAAGTAAGCCAAGTCAAAAGATAGTAATTATCCCTGAAATAACAGTAATGAGTAAATGTGGAATTTTTTAGTTAGGGTTTTGGTTTTTTTAGAATTGTAGAAAATAAAGCTTATCCTGTTGAAAAGAGACAGGGATGCCAAGAGAAAATCCAAGGGATTTGGAGACTATGCAGTTCAAGGTGAAAGTCAGCAACTTGAATTTTGGCATTCCTATGAGGATTAAAAAACCTCACACTGAAGCAAAGTATTTTCCAATTTTATATGTGTTGATTATTCATAAAGAAGCTTGCAGCATAACCCAATTCAAGTGAAAGCAGAATTGTGAAAAGTAAGTAAAAGATTGAAGAAAGAATGAAAAAAATGACAAAATTCAGTCCAATAATTTCCAGTAATTAACATAGCTTTTAGAGTTCTTCCATATTTAATGACCATACAGCTTCTCTTACCATCTTTGCCAACACTGTTGTCTCCAAAAAATATGAGACAATATCGTAAGTGTTCCAACATGTACAGATAAAATAGTGCTTTTGTTAATTTAAAAGCAAGGAACCATGCAGGAGCTTTAGTGTAGGAAGAAATACATGTCAAAATACCTGACATCAAGAACACCTTACAGTACTAAAATAAAATATTAAAGTGATAGAAGTGATCTAACAAATGTGACTGGAAAAGAACCTGAGAGAAAGCTTTTGAGCACAGTTCTGAGACAAGGAGGGGGGAGATAATGAGACATTGAACATGGTGAGGAATTTTGTTCTTCCCCATCAGTAAAATTTGTTAACCAGCACTACTAATGCTTTGATTTTGAGTTACTTCTCCTATGGTATGACATGCTCAGATGCTGGAGCTCACATTGTCTGGGTATCAGGGTCCTGAGTGGTGCTGCATCTCCTGTGGTGAATCACAACTTACCCGTGCTTCACACAAGGGGGGACAGTACACAGTGGAAATCTTGTGATATGCCTGAAGAGGTAGAATTTTTCCTGGGAAAGGAAGTTTTCTAGGGAATTTATTACATAGAATGGAATGGGAATAAAGTTTCAGAAATCCACAAGTATTTACAACTTTTTTTTTTTTTCTTGTGACAGCTTAAAATTTATTATTTTTTTTTAAACTCCCTGAATCTGTTTTGGCAGAAAATTTTCCTGTGGTTCCACATGTAAACAATAATTCTACTCATTATAAAAGCAAGATATGTTACATTCTTGTTGCTATATCCAAGCTCTTCTAGAGTTTCTGTGAATTTTATGTATTGAAGAACATTTAGTATACAACCAACACTTTCTTAGCAAAAAAAAAAAAAAAAGCTTTGGAAGCTTAGCAATGAAAAAGACACTAATGTCATCTTAATTTGCTGTCAGATATTTCATTAGCCTTCAGGGCAATAATACAGTAATTATTCTTAAATATTTGCTTTCAGGACCAAAGGCAGATGACCCTTAAATCACTCTTGAAGACACTTTTAAGCATGCCATCCCACTATCGCTGTCTGTGTGTGAGCCATCTCTTTGGATGGATGGCTTTCCTGTCCAACATGCTCTTCTTCACGGATTTCATGGGACAGGTAAAAGTGTAAAATCCTCTTGCTTCTCCTTCCTTGTAGTGTCTCCTCCTCCATCAAAAAGAAATGAGACGGTGTTACAATCCTGCAGAAATTGCACTGTTCTCAGAGCCATTTGTATCTGGATTGCTCAACAGTTTTGCAAAACAGAAAATTGAGGTCAGGCCCTTATTCTGAGCCAGTCCATTGAATTGTTTGGGAAAACCTTTCAGCATTTATAACGTCGTTTTTGTCTATTTAACTGTTCCAAGTCCAGCTCTCAGAGCTGGTCCAAACACATCCATTTTGTGTTTTGGCTTCAAAGCCGCTTTGAAATGGGCAGGTTTTTTAACAAGAGTAATGCTTGGATGCAGCTGCCCTTATCCTGATGCATGGGCACCATCCATGCAAAGCCATTCCCTGCATGCAGCCTCCCTGCCCTCAGGCTGTGCAGCTCCTTGCACACAGTGAGATCCTTGGTAGCAGAAAGCTCTTGTCTTCTTGAATTTGTGTCTCCCTCCATACCTCTGTAAATCTCTCCCTGAGTCCCTTTTGCCAGCATCTATTTGCCTTTGTAATACCCAGTGCTCCATTTCCCATGCCATTCCCAGGCTATATGCCCTTGACAGTGATTCTTGCCTATATGAACCCGCTTCCTTTTTTCCAGAGTACCAATATGGCCCTGGCACAAACCTATTCATTGCCACTTCCTTTTTGATGTGGTTTCCACACAGTGTTCCCATTTTCTTGCCTTTTGTCTTTGTAGGTAAGGCAAAATGAAAGGGATTTTTCCCTGCAATGTATATGACTGAAATAAAAAAGGTTTTGCTTGTCTAGGAACTGAGTAAGACAACTACTGTGTGGAAAAATGAGTGTATTGGGGTAAGCCTGAAAAAGAAAACAAAAAACATTATTTGTAGATATATCAGGGAAAGAAAGGCTAAGGCAAGAAGGCAGAAATGAAAAGAGAATGAGAGTGGGAAGTGAGACATCCAAAGGAAAAAGAGCAAATGAATCAATGTAGAATGGACAGTCCAGGCAAATGTAGAGGGTAATAAATAAAGAAGAGCCTGGGATGTGATAATCTGGCAGAAGTGAATGTGAAACCTGAAGAATTATAGAGGGGTGGTTAGGACACTGCTTAACAGATTTCCTGGGTGCTCTCTACCAGGGATGAGGCCCTGTATCGGGTACCCGTTCCTGTAAGGGATCATTCCATGCATGAAGTCATCCTTACTGTCTGTGATCTTTGTGGTGTCTTTCAGGTTGTATACCAGGGTAATCCTTATGCACCTCATAACTCCACACTTTACCTTACCTACAAAACAGGAGTAGAGATGGGATGCTGGGGACTGTGCATCAATGCAATTTCATCATCAGTCTATTCTTGTAAGTACTCATGAAGGAACTCCAACAGCATGTTTTGAAGCTGTTTGCTAATTGCCATTGTTTAAAAAACAAAGTCATGCCAAATTAACTAAGTTTTTCTTCCACATTAAAACTTTAAGAAATGTTACATTCTCAGCACTGTTAGAAACTCGTATCTTAGCATGAACAACTCCTGTCCACATGATGAAGGGTCACTTCAGGAGTAAGACATTTTTCTGCTTGTGAACTGACCATGAACAGTGAAAATCACCTTGAAGTTAAATGTCAGATGCTCTTTCACTCAGCAATACTGTAGCTTCAGGCTCTTGAAGGTGCCCTACCCCCATTTGCATTCCCTATGCAGAAGTTCTTGCCAGAAGCTTGGATCTTGCTTGTCAGAATTATGCATAAACATGCTAGTACAACTCCCCAGACAGATATCACTGTAACTCCTACCAAGGATTCAAAAAACTACTTGTGATCTGAAAACTCAAATAAGTAGCATTTTGGGGGGCTGAATTGAGCATCTAAAAGAGTCTTAAGGGAAATCTTCTCACCTTTGGAGCTCATCTAGAGGCATTTCTGTATGGTCTTTCTGGTGAGGAACAACGCAGACAGCTCTGGGTGCGGCCACAGTGTGATTTGCAGGTTGAGCTCTGGATGGTGGGAGCCAGAGACAAGAGACCATGAATTGACACCAACTCTTGGCACAAAAAAGGGCCCAAAGCTGTGTGGCCCATCCAGGGGATTGGACACTCAGAGACACAGCAGGAGACCATGACTCCAGACATTTCTGCACTTGGACTGCAAGGGTATAAGAGGGTATATAGGGTTTTCCTTTGTTCAGGGTCCCTCCTTGCAGGCACCAGCTTGAGCTGTTATCCTGCTGTTGTACCGTGATTAGATTACTTTAAGGATCCAGACATCTGAGACTCTGCTGTGGGAAACCTGTAATCAAGTCAGTAAGGAAACCTGGTCTGAATGTGTGAGTGTGGGGTGTGTAGCTGCAAAGGGACCTCAGTCCCAGGTCATGAGATTCCAGTGTGACTCCTGGATGGTCAGACAGGGAAGTTTTCTTAATATTTCTCAGGTCACATGGAGGTCAATGAGGGTAGTTCTTCCAGAATGGTTAACTACTTCTTTTTCTGTAGCTGGCTATGCCAGAACAGGAATATCCCCAGAGAGAGCATGCATTCTTTGTCAAGCTGATACCTATAATAATTTGATGCAACTTCCAAAATCAGTAAGATTATCTTCTTCATTACATTTTACAAAACATAGCCTTAAAGGAACTCCCTGATGAAATGTGACCTGTTTTGTTTTAGTCTTATCAGCATTTTCATTTTCTTTTCACAGACGTGCAGAAAGTTCTTCTGCCATACATAGGATTAAAAGGACTTTATTTCATTGGATACCTACTTTTTGGATTGGGTACTGGATTAATTGGCCTGTTTCCCAATGTCTATTCCACTCTGGCTCTGTGTTCACTCTTTGGAGTCATGTCCAGCACACTGTACACAGTGCCATTCCATCTCATTGCAGAGTACCACAGGGAAGAAGAGGTGAGTGCAGTGTCTGAATAAGCATATCTGTGTATGTTCAGTCTATTTTGGGGGTAAACTGGACAGAAACAATGGTAAGGAACTTTTAATTTTAATTTCAAAGATTAACAATGACACATACTATGAATGGAAAGTTTCTGACACAGAGGGCTAATGTCCCAGCTTAAACGGGCCTGCAATGAGACAATTATTTATCACCACAACTGAAACAAAGCCAATCACAGTACATGTTCAGGCAGTAAACAGATAACAAGGGTCCACTTGTGTTGCCTTCAAGTGTTGCCTTATATCCTGCCTTCCAGCTGCATTAGTAGAGGACTTGACTTCTGAGTGCCTGGGGTTAATAAAAATCTTGTAAAGGCTTGTCAAATTTGTAGTTAACTACAAAGTGTTATGAAAGCTCTTAGCTAATAAACATATGAAATTCAAGTAGAAATATCTTTATATAGTTCACTATTAAATCATATACCACATTCTCATTATTTTTCTAAATGTCCGTGGTTGGTTTTTTGTCCTCCACAGCATAAAATAGTGGAACAGCTTGCACACCTTGTATCATATTACTGGGCACAGCAGGATCAAGTGTCTTAATTTAGTAGACAGCTGGCTACAAGAAGGATTAAGGAGAGTTGGAAGGACTTAGGAAAAGTTCTCAGAATATCTCGGGACATCTGAAAATATTAATAAAAGTAAATTTGAACCATTGAAAAACCACACTGAAACACAGTTGAGACCAGGATGAAGTGTTGGAGAACTTATCCTCCTGTTTGGTACAACTTTCACCAGCACTCTCTGACTGATGAACACAAGAAAACTCTTTATTATTCTATTGACTCCTAGGAGGATGTCTCAATGGGATTAAATATTTCATATATCTGACTCCTACTTTTTCAGTTAATTTCTTTGTTTCTGCCAACAGAGAATGATCATGATAGAGTTTATAAAGATATAACAAAGGATGGGGAATCAACCCAGTTTACTGTGAGATCACAGTTCTAACCTCAGGCCAGACAACTCAGAGAGAGGGAATAAAGGCAAAATTTTAGTCTGGGTCTGATTCAGAGCTGTTCAAAGACAGAAGTGAAATAAAACATGCTTATGTGTGCATGAACTTTATATTTAATTGGCAAATATATTCAAATATTACTTGTAAGATAATCAATTTTTTCTTGTTTAGTGTAGGGGACCTGCTATGACAGATGTTCAATGATACATAATTCTTTGTTAGATTTGATATGGACAGATGGAGGTTTAGCTCAAATCTTCTATAATGTACAAGATAGGAAAAAATAAAGAGGAAACATCAAGCACAAGATTGCATTCATTTACACATTCATGTGATTGTTGTCAGAACTACTGGCACATAGGAACACTGCGAACAGCCCAGAGAAATAGATGTAGTTTTAAAAAAATGTGAGAGAAATTGGGATTGTATCATTCCAGAACAAAAAGCAGACATTTTCCTTCACTATGCATTCTACCAAAATCACGTGTTGGGTTTTACGCTGCTGCCATTGCAACTTCTGTTCTGTGCTGCTGTTCCCTAGGATCCAAATTCAATTCTTTCTACTGGATTAGGAAGAGACTGTTTGTCTCCAGCACTTGTGAGCTTTTTGTGGTAATAGTGCAAAGGCAAGATAATAGGTTTTGCAGAAAGAAAAAAAAAAACATCTTAATGGCCGAAGGCATATGTTTACCAGAAGACAGCAATGCCTACAGTGTGGAAACCTCTTGTTGTTACAAAACAACCTCATGCATTCAACAGCCTTATGCACAAAGAAGAATAAACATGAAAATACCACGTGATTTCCCAACAAAACAGAATAATTCCTTCTTGGAGGGAATTAGAGAACAGGTGAAGGTAGAAGGGACCACCAGAGATAATTTAGTGCAACCTGCTCAAAGATGGCCACCTGGAGGAGGTTGTCCCAGGTCATGCCTGGTCTCGTTCGAGTAACTCCAAGGATGGAGACTCCACAACCCCTACGGTCAACCTGTTCCAGCGATCAACCAGCCTCACAGGATGCTAATATGCAAGATACTTGTATGTAATAAGTGAAGACTTTTACTCTGCTATGTATATCATACCAGATAACAGTGGTCCTTGGTAGTGTAGAAGAACCCTAGCCTGGACATTTGTTTTCAGGTTACTTTTTTTCCCTAGCAGTAAGAGAATTACGTTTAGATTTTAGTACTGAATTCCTTTACATGTTTTGAGCCATAATTGCAGAGCACATTGCTCCTGTTATGTGTGTGGAGAATACCTTCAATTCTGTAAAGTCTTTCTCTCTAAATTGAAAAGAGGTGAATTTGATAACTGGACTGCTAGATGGATAAGAAAGTAGTCGGAAGGTCACATCCAGAGTGATGTGATCAATGGCTCAGAGTCCCAGTGGACATCAGTGACACCTGGTGCTCCCAGGGGTAACATACTGGGACCAGTGTTAGTATCTTCCTTAATGATACAGACAAAGGGACTGAGGGCACCCTCAGCAAATTTTCAGATGGCACCAAGCTGAGTGGTGCTGTTGCCACACCTGAAGGACAGGATGCCATCCAGAGGGACCTGGACAAGTTCAAGGAATGGGCCCATGGGAACCTCATGAGGTTTAACAAGACCAAGTGCAAGGTGCTGCACATGGGTCAGGGCAATCCCTGGTATCAGCACAGGCTGGGGGATGGACAGACTGAGAGCAGCCCTGCTGAGAAGGACTTGGGGGTGCTGGCGGGTGAGAGTCTGGACATGACCTGGCCATGTGCACTCACAGCCCCAAACCAAACGTGTGCTGGGCTGCATCCAAAGCAAATGGAGGGAGAGGATTCTGCCTCTCTGTTCTGCTCTGGTGAGAAGACCCCACCTTCAGTGTTGCATCCAGCTATGGGGTCCCCAGCTCAGAAAGGACATGGCCTAATGGAGTGAGTCCAGAGAAGACAACCAAGTTGATTAGGAGGGANGAGTCCCAGTGGACATCAGTGACACCTGGTGCTCCCAGGGGTAACATACTGGGACCAGTGTTAGTATCTTCCTTAATGATACAGACAAAGGGACTGAGGGCACCCTCAGCAAATTTTCAGATGGCACCAAGCTGAGTGGTGCTGTTGCCACACCTGAAGGACAGGATGCCATCCAGAGGGACCTGGACAAGTTCAAGGAATGGGCCCATGGGAACCTCATGAGGTTTAACAAGACCAAGTGCAAGGTGCTGCACATGGGTCAGGGCAATCCCTGGTATCAGCACAGGCTGGGGGATGGACAGACTGAGAGCAGCCCTGCTGAGAAGGACTTGGGGGTGCTGGCGGGTGAGAGTCTGGACATGACCTGGCCATGTGCACTCACAGCCCCAAACCAAACGTGTGCTGGGCTGCATCCAAAGCAAATGGAGGGAGAGGATTCTGCCTCTCTGTTCTGCTCTGGTGAGAAGACCCCACCTTCAGTGTTGCATCCAGCTATGGGGTCCCCAGCTCAGAAAGGACATGGCCTAATGGAGTGAGTCCAGAGAAGACAACCAAGTTGATTAGGAGGGAGGAGAACCTCTTCTATGAGGAAAGGCTGAGAGAACTGTAATTGTTCAGCCTGGGAAAGAGAAGGCTTTGGTGTGACCTTACCATGGCCTTCCAGTACCTGAAGGGAGCCTGCAAGAAAGATGCAGAGGGACCTTTTACAAGAGCATGTAGTGACAGGACAAGAATTAATGGTTTCAAACTGAAAGACAGTAGGTTTAAATTAGATATTTGGAAAAAATTCTTTACTGTGAGGCACTGCAATAAATTGCCAAAAGGACTTGTGTATGCCCTTTCCCTGGAAATATTAAAGACCAGGTGGGATGGAGCTCTGAGCAACCTGATGTAGCAGCAAGTATACCTGCCCATGGCAGCAGGGTTGGAGCTAGATGTTCTCTAAGATGCCTTCCAACCCAAACCATTCTGTGATTCTATGATGATTCTTTGGTTGTATGATATCCCTTTGAGGCTCTCCTTTAGCCATGAATTAGACCTAAATTGTCCATGACAGGATGTCCTGTGCTGTTAAATATTAGTTTGACAGAGCTCAGATTGATCTGAACTTGAAAGGAACATCAAATTTTTCCAGTCAACTTTAAAGTGCTTCCTTGAGAGGAGGGATAGAGAGTAAAATTGCAGATGAGAAAACTGGTGGAAGCTTGGAAAACTCATTGCTGCTTGTAACTTCTGTTTGCATTCCGTAACCTCTGTGATATCCACAAGGGAAGCAGTGATCTTGCTGCCTTGCTGCACCTGGGGGCTGTAACAATGCAGGTTGTCGATGTCATCCCATTTCACTGGGGTTTGTTTTGTGCTTATATGCAGAGCCTGAAGCTGCAGAACGGGGAACAAGCAGGAGAGCACGGGCGAGGGAAGGGCATTGACTGTGCCGCTCTCACCTGCATGGTCCAGCTGGCCCAGATCATTCTTGGCGTGGGGCTGGGGCTCTTGGTTAGTGTTGCTGGCAGCGCGGTCACTGTGATTTCAGCGTCTACGGTGGCACTGGTCGGCTGCTGCTTCGTTGCTTTCTGTGTGCGTTACGTGGAGTAGGACTGTGAGAAGCCATCAGAAGAAATCTCCCCTGAGGAGTGTTTTCTTTCTGGATCAGTAGCACTGGTGCTGTTGCTGTGCTGATACTGCTGGCACGTCCTCCTCTCTTACCTCCTTGGATCGGTTGCAATTCCAGAGCTTTATGAAATGGAGACTTGATGAAACAGGTTGCCTAATGCCTCAGATACATACCCACACCCAGTGTGTTCACATGCTGTGACATGTGACAGTGTGTCTGCTGATGGTATTTTGATGCCCTACATGAGGAGTCATTACAAAACTCCTCATTATCAATTTGTGGATGTTAATAGATGAAGTATGGAATAAATTGAAGTAATATAAAAGGACAGAATTAGGGAGAAAGTTATTATTTTTCTTGTTTTTCAAGTATTTTAAGTTTGGAACTGTTCCCTCTGGTAGTCAAAACCTGCAGCAGGATCAAGCAGGTGTTGGAGGCCATGCAGGGTGCAGTTGTGTTATGATTAGTAGTACTGCTAAATGGAATCACTTAATTATCAGCTATGGTCAAAACCAGATCTGAGCGTGGAAAATGTTTGGAATATAAAAAAGATTGAATCCAATTTTTAAAAAACGTAATTGTAAAGTAATTATTTGTACTGGATCCTGCTGCTTGTGTATAAATGAAGAGAAAGTACTGGCTAGGCTTGTCAGGAAAGTCTGCCTAAGGCTGCTCTGCAAATCCATGTGTAGGCACCTGAACAATCTGTCTGTGGGGAACAGCTGCCATTTCTTCCTTTTTTAAAAACTGGTCTCTCAATGTTGATGCTGTAATTGGAAAAATAAACTTGGCCAAGTGGTTGAAAGCCACTAAAAGCTTGACATTGGATATGACAGTATTTACCTTAAAGTAGCATCTCTCTTTCTTCTATTTCTTCCTGCATCTAGCTTTGAGTGAAATGGCATTTGCTCTTTACAGAATATTGTAAATAAATTCAGCTCTGCAAAGCACTATCAGGAATTACTGTACAGTAAATACATAAGCCCAGTTGTTTGTATTTAATTGCATATGAAGCTTCATTCTTATTTTTATAATATTGTCAGAGTTTCAGAAATCCTTTATTTGTGAAGGTGATATACTGTATTTATACTGTGCTTACTCTTTCCTGAAAACTGTCATATCCACTCACTACATTGTATGTTAAGTCACATGAAGACACCTGCTAATGCAACATTGTCCATGAACACTGAGAGACTACTGCCAAATATGGTGCTTATTGTTGGGTTTAGTGGGTTTTTTTCTTCTTTTTTTTTTTACTGTTGCACATATATAATCAACACTGTTCAGTTAGGTGCAATGTTGAGCTGATCAGCTCTTAGAAGCTCTGCAAGATATGAACTTACAACACCACAAATAAATGGTTAGAGTTGAGCATCAAGTACCTCCACAGAGATGTATCAACTTCTTCCTTTTTCTTTGTTTTCAAGAGTAGAGTGATTAATTAATTCTCAGGAAAACCAATTTTAACTTAGGTAGATTCTTATTAATTATAACAAGCCTATGAAAGCCTCAGCTACTTTTTCTTTTTGATGACTGCATCTCCACTTTAGGCCCAAAGAGAGGGTCAGTGCATGGCAAACCTCACTACAGCATCTTCATCCTGCCTCATGAAGAAACCACATTTTACGTTTTTTTTTCTTGTTTGTTTGTTTGTTTTGTGGGTCCTCATGTCATGGAAGAGAAAAGCTGGGAAGTCTGAGTCCCTGGACTATCCTTGGGCACTTTGTGGGTGCAGAGTTGGCTGGAGCACAAGGGTCTCAACCAGGACAAACAACAGAAAGCCAGAAAGTGAAGGACTGTTGTCTTCTCAATTCTATTTATGCCATCATTAACTCACTAACTTCCATTAACCCAGTATTTCCTGGGAGGAAAAATATTTATGGGGAAAATGGGGCTCCTGTGCACCCATAAAAATAGATAAAGGAGGAGGTGATCTGGTTTTGTAGGAGTGCACCATGTAAGCCTATGCTCCAGGAGCTGAGGTCACAAAACTCTGATTCTACCCTGAGGCTGGGAAAAAAATTTTGCAATGTTTACCCATGCCTTTGTCAATATTTTCTTCGAGGTTTAATGCCATCAGAACATTAGCATTTAAATGATCGGTGTTTGCTCTGTTACACAAAGAGAATGCTGGTATTGATTCAGCTCCACAAAGTGACTGAAAATCTCTATCAGTGAAAGAAGAGTTGTGAACTTGAAGCAAGAAGAGAGAGTTACCCATCATGTATATCAGTGTTTTTATTTATAAATCTATTCAGAGAATACTGTTTCAGGACTTCATATTGTCATGTTTCTCATCAACTTTCCCATTAAAATCCACTGCATACTATGGAAGACAGAACAAATTAGAGTCAGTTTTTCTTTGAAAATGTCTTCATAAAAACATCTTGTGTTGCTTCCAAGACTTCAAAATAGTATCTTTCTTTATGGATCTTTGTCAAAAATAGCAAGCAGACAAAAAATATATACAATTTGGAAAACAGTGTTTAAACAGAAAAAAGTTATGATGGTGCTCATTCTGAAGTTGAAAATGTATTTCAAGTGTTAATGAAAACAATATAAAATGTTAGCAGTTCATAAAATGGGGATAAAATAGTATTTCTTTTAATGATAGAAATGTTACTAATATATATTACTAATATAATATATTACTAATACATGAAAGGGGATAAAATAACTATTTATTTCAACAATAGAAATGCTAAAATGTTAAGAATGTTGAAAGTATTGCAGGATTGTACTATGTGCTACTAATGTAAAAAGTTCCACCTTTTCTGTACTTTTACATTAGTTCTGGACTTGAGCTATCAATATGATCATTTATTGTATTTAGCATCAGCTTTTATTGCAATGATGTGAGTATGCAGTTACAAGTACCCTGTGCCTGATCTTTCTCATCTGGTTTTATTTCCATACACATAAATCAATAAAGATCTTCTCTGTATCATGTTTATGCAAATGACACATTTAGATGAAACACACAGAATCACAGAATGAGTAAGGCTGGAAGGGACCACAGTGGGTCATCAGGCCCAACCTCCCTGCTCCAGCAGGGCCATCCCAGAGCACATGGCACAGCATTGTGTCCAGATGGTTTTTTAATATCTCCAGTGAGGGAGACTCCACAGCCTCTCAGTCATCTTTCCCTGAGGCTGAACAGGCAAGGCTCCCTCTGCTTTTCCTCGTAAGAGTTCCAGTCCCTTGATCATCTTTGTATCCTTTCACTGGCCATGCTCAAAGATGAGATATCCTGTGATAACCAACCCCTCCTCTCTCCCACTTTGACTGGCCAAAAAAAATGAGGCAGAAAACAAGCCTGCCATCTTGTCGTCATGGCACTTTCCTTCCTCTTTCACTTACAAACATCTGCCACTTATTCCCATTTAACAAGGAGGCACGAAAGCCCTCCAAAGAACTTTTGGTTCTCTTGTTTAGAGAACTTGCAGCATTAGTAACATCAGGATTGTTTGGAGGGCTGTTTGGTGTTTGATGTTTTGGGGTTTTTTAACTCCCAGTATTCATTCTGTCTTTCACACTGATCTCATTAAGTTTCTTTGACTTTCTTGAAAACAAACAACTCAGGTGGCTTGTGGCAGGTAATTTTTTCTTCACAGAAACTACACAAGTCAGGATGAATCATAAACGTCTTTGCTTTGGGAGAAATCACAGCTTTCACACTGGTGCCCATGAATCACTACCAGTCTCTGCAGCATGTCAAAAGATAGTAAGAATGGTGTAAATGAATCTGGCAATGGTGACATTTGATATTTCTGAACTGTAGAAGGATTGCTTCATGGACGAAAAGGGTGGATGTACTTGGTCTAAAATGTCTTTAAAGGCTTTTGAGCATTATAAAGCTATAAAAAATTATCTATAAAACAAAATTTTCCCCTCTAAGTTTCCAGCATTCATTTCTCATTCTCTGGCTGCTCTGTCTTATTTATTCAAGAGGCAAATGTTCTGGGTCACTTTTCCAAGACTACACTGTGAAAAATTATTTGCAATTTTTATGGGCCCTGATGGGATGCATCCACGAGTGCTGAGCAAGCTGGCAGACATCATAGCCAGGCTGCTCATGATCATCTCTGAAAGGCCATAGAGATCAGGAAAGATGCTTGAGGACCAGAAGAAAGGAAATGTCTCCTGGTCTTCAAAAAGGGCAAGAAGGAGAACCAGGGAAGTACTGGCCTGTCAACCTCACCTCAGTACCTAGAAAGATGATGGAGCACCTCATTCTGGAGGCCACATGAAAGACAAGAAGGTGATCAGGAGTAATCAGCATGGATTCAATAAAGGTAAATTAATGTTTGACCAACTTGATTGCTTTCTATGATGAAAAAATTTCCTGGACAGATGAAGGGAGAGCAGTGGATATTTTCAGCCTTGACTTGAGAAAGGCTTTCAACACTCTCACAACATTCTCATAGGCAAACCTGAGAAGTGTGGGTTGGATGTGTGGGCAGTGAGGTGGATTGAGAACTGGCTGCACAGCAGATCTCAGAGGGTTGCAATCAGGGCACGGGGTCTGTTTGGAGGACTATCTAGTTGGTGTCCTCAGGGTTCTATACTGCGTCCAGAGTTGTTTAACTCATTCATCAGTGACTAGGAGGAAGGGACAGATGCCTCCTCCTTGAGTGCACTGATGACACAAACCTGGGAGGAGTGGCTGATAGCCCAGAGGGCTGCACAACTGTTTGGAAGGAGCTCGACAGGTTGGAGACTTGGGCAGGGAAGAACTGTCTGAAATGCAACAAAGGCACGTGCAGGGTCCTGCACCTGGGGAGGAACAATCTCTGGCACCAGTACAGGCTGGGGGCCAACTTGCTGGAAAGAAGCTCTGCAGAGCTGAGGGTCCTGGTGGACACAAAACTCTCCATGAACCAGCAGTGAGGTTGAAAGGAATCCTGAGATACATTAGGAAGAACATTGCCAGGAGGTCAGGACAGGTGATCCTGCCCCTCTACTCAGCCCTGGTAAGGCCTCACCTGGAATCTGTGTCCAGCTCTGGGCTCCTCAGTGCAGGAGACCTGTTGCTCCTGGAGCAGGTCCAGCAAAGTCAATCAAGGGACTGGAGCATCTCTCTTATGAGGTAAGACTGAGGGAACTGGCCTTGTTAAGTCTCAAGAAGAGATGACTGATTACTTATCAATGTATAGATGATTACTTATTAATGTAAGAATCTGAAGGGAGGGTGTCAAGAGGACAGAGCCAGGCTCAGTTCAGTGGTGCCCAGCCATAGGACAAGAGGCAAGGGGCAGAAAGTGATGCACAGGAAATTCCACCTGAGCATGAGGAAGAACTTCTTTACTGTGTGGGTGACCATGCACTGGAACAGGCTGCCCAGAGAGGCTGTGGAGTCTCCCTCACTGGAGATGCAGGAACTATCTGTGCAGAACCCTGTGCCATGTGCTCTGGGATGGCCCTGCTTGAGCAGGGAGGTTGGACCAGGTGACCCACTGTGGTCCTTTGCAAACTGACCCATTTTGTGATTCTATGAATTCTGTTGCCATCTTGGTGTATTCATTTTCAGACATTGCTCCTTCAGATATGCAAAGTGTTTTAAGTTGCTGCATTTCCTAAATTTTCTTATTGGAAATGAACACTTTCCCTCCCACAGGTGAGTATTTTACTGTGTATTAAAGATAGTGACTTCACATCATGCAGAGACTTCAAACTGGAGACTATTGCCATGTGCTGTCCCAGGTAAGCACTTGAAGTAGTAGGAGAACAAAATTCAGTGCTTTCTGCTCTGGATTTCAGAGCAGACTGAGATAAGCCGATCCTGTCTGATATGATCAGGGAGAGACATCTGTGACATCTTCTGGAAAATGGAATTATCCCGCTTTTTGCAAGGACAGTTCCCAAAGGCTGCGTTTGCTCTAAGGAGGAGCGGCCGCCGAGGTGGGGTCTTTGGATGCCCCCCGGTGTTCAGTGACATTATAGCACCTCTCCAGAGCGAGGAGCTGCTTCCCAACCTCAGTCCTGTCCCTCTCTTTTCCGTCTTGCTCTGATTTTCCTTATAGTGATGACGCGCTTCAGGCTAAGTTCTCATCTTTTTTGTGTGTGTGCAGACCAAGGAGGAAAGCTGCTTGTTACCAGCTGTAACCAGCTGTAATCCAGCTGCCCAATGCAGTGAAGACCCTGCGCTGGGGACATGTGGTGGTAGGAACCTCCTCCCCCCCGGAGAACATGTGAAGCATCAAACTCCTGGCAGAATGTGGCCTTTGAAACCTCAGTGCTAACGACAAGAGTCAGTCCTGTAGTGCAGCCGTCCTCCACTTGTTTGGCAGGTGAATTTTTGGTGCATTGGTTCCCAGCAAGCAAGGTGAATCAGAGGCAGGGGTACTGGCCACAGAGGCAGCATCAGGGTCCTTCGCACCTCTGTTTTCAGCGCCCCTCTGCTTTTTAGGTGCTGAGGATGAGACAGGAAAAACAGCAGAATTGTGGAGTCTAGGGAGTGACAAGAGGGAAAGGAAAAGTTTGTCAGAGATGCCTTTTGTTAAAGCCTGGGAGCACTAGCCTGGAATTGCATGGCTGGCAGATCAGCGTAGAAGTGTAAATGCATCTCAAATTATTTGGGTTTTTTTCAACATTCAGATTTTATTTTTTTTTTAAATGAAATTAATGTTAACTTTCCATACAATTTCCAATTTATTCAGTTTCCAGGGATTTTTGAGGGCTGAAGTACTTGTTTCTTTAATAAGTACTGAAATTTCAACAAAACACTCAATCCCAAAAAGTAGACCTTTAAGAAATATATCCCAAATATTGTTAAATTGCCATAACATTGCAAAACATGGCAATAACGGAGTTAGAACTGAGAGAAAGATGGCATCTTATCAAAGGGTGGTGTTCTTTTCTGAACAGGAATTTTGCATCTTGGATTATTTTACTTGGAATGACTTTACATCAAGCGTGCTCAAAATTCAAGATTTCAGTCTACATCTCTGAAAACATAACCCGAAATCTGGAATTTAAACTATATTCTTCTTTTCACTATTTATGATTGACTGTATGGATTGATCAGTTATTTAATACAGTGTTCTCTGATCTCTGCTGCCTTCAGTTCAGGAGCTCATGGTTAGCTCTCTACCTCCACCTGCATCACTGGATTTGCCCACAAATAAGGGAATGCAGTTCAGCAGGAAATTACTTGTGGGCAAGAGGAAACCTGAATTTCCTCTGAGCCCTCTCCACTATTTCAGCAGAAATAAAGGGCAATAAAAACATTTTTTAAATAATTTAGTAGATTATTTTAAATACACAGTAGTAGGTGATTTGAGGGCACAAAATTTTTAGAGGCTTTTCAGAATAATTGTCTAGCAAGAGAGACATGTGCTAATTCTACTGCTTTGGAACAAAGATATAGAGCAATTTTTCTAACATCACAGAATCACACAAAAGCACAGAATAGTTGGGGTTGCCTCTGGAAATTACCCAATCCAAGGCCTTGCTCAGTGCAGAGTCACTAAAGCAGACCAGTCAGTGTCAAGTCGGTTTCTGAGCATCTCCAGAGCTGGAGAGCTCACAGCCTCTCTGGGCAACCTGTCCCTGTGCCTAATCACACTCACCACTAGAAAGGGTTTTTTCCTTACATTTAAATGATGTTTATGAATTTTTGTGTGCCTATTGCCTCTCATCTGCTCCCTGGGCAACACTTAGAAGAGTCTGATTCCACTTCTTTAATCCCTGCCCACTTTAGGTATTGATATGTACACATTGATAAAATTCCCAAGCCTTCTCAGGTCCTGACTGAAGAATTCCAACTCCATCAGCCTCCCCTCATAAGCCAAATGCTCCAAGCCCTCCATCATATAGAAGCATCTCTGGTAAGTAAACCAGAACTGGGTAACTTACTCAGAACTGGACACAGCATTTCAAATATGGCCTCACCAGGCTAAGCAGAGGGGAATGATTCCCTCCTTTGATCTCTCTGCCTCATGGAGCCCAAGATGCTGCAAGGGCACATTGGTGGCTCATGTTCACCTTGTCCACTAGCATCTCTGCAAAGCTGCATTCCAATTATTCGCACTCAGCCTGTATCGATGTAGGAAGTTATCCACTCCCTCCCCAAGTGCAGGACTTTGCACTTCCCTTTGTTGAACTGCCTGGGTTTCCTGTCAGCCCATTTCTCCAGTCCATTGAGGGGCACAAACCCCTGGTGTACCAGCCACTCCTCCCAGTGAGAACTTGCTGGGGGTGCACTCTGTCCCTGCATCCACATCTTTGGTGAAGATGTTGAACAGGACTGGCCTCACTATTTTCTCCTTGGCGCATTGCCAGTCACTGACTTCCAGCTTGATTTTGTGCTGTTAATCACAACACTTTACTCCTAGACGTTTGGTCAGTTTCAGTCCAGCTCACTTTCCACTCACTAGTCCATACTTGATCAGTTTGTCTCTGAGGATGTCATGAGAGAGAGCATCAAAAGTCTTGTTTATGTCAAGCTAAAAATTAACTGCTCTTCCCTCAGCCTCCAAGGCACCAATCAGAGAAGGCTATCATCTTGGTCAGATGTGATTTCCCCATCATTTTAACTCTAGGCTAATTGGTAGCCATGATTTGATAAAAACTTTATTATCTCAGTTTCAGTATCTGGCCTGAAAAGAAAATTGAAGGCATTTGATTTTCAGATTTCTTTCATAAGCTGATCAGGCTTTTTCAGAAGTACAGAAATTTGTTTTTCTACAAGATTCCATATTTATCCAGTGTGAAGTTAGGTGTGACTGCTGAATGACAGTGGAAAGGTTCATTGAAGACTGATTCTAGAACTCAGTGTTGAATAGTTAATTTGATACAATTGACCATACTCATTCAGCTGGTCTCTGCAAGGAAAACCACAGGTCCTTGGAGAAATCGTATTTCATCTTCCCAAGGAATGGATCAGTAAGGGAGAGAGCTGGTATCTGAGTAATCAACCTTTACTTTATTATTTCCCACAATGAATAATAAGCAGTCCTTCCCAATCAGGTAGGCCAAGGTTTCCAAAAAACTGTAGGCTAAATAAACTGCTTCTGTCTCCATCTGATTTTCTGGCCCACTTAGCTCAGCCATCCTGTCAGTCAGTCTATGCTTTACAATTAAGATTCTGGGAAGGACTCTGAGGCTATGCACAAATACAAGCTGAGAAACCTGTTTATGTGTCTTACCAGCTACACTTTAGCACAGGACTGAGGTAACTGACTGCCTATGACGATGACTGATGCTGAGAATGGACCTACAGGAAGATCTTTTAGCTGCTTAATAATGATAAATAGGTATTTTCAAGAAACCCTTTGAATGGAGAAATAAGAATTCCCTTTTGAAGCAGTAGAGAAATAACCTTCACTAAAAAAAGGAGATCCAAGCTCTCAGTTGAATGTCCTTGAGCTGCACTGCATGCATACCTAGGCCTGCTCAAGCTCAGGGATACAAATTAGATCAGAGCTTCTGTGCAGGCATTCAATTGAATAATCAAGTTTTAGAGCAGACAGTTGTGAATAAGAATGAGGGAGACAGGACGTTTTTTTTACTCAAGTGAGTGCTAGAATAACTCACCGAGAGAGTGAGACACTATTTCTACTGAGGAGGGAAACCTGGAAATGCAATTTGAGGTTGTTATTACATTAGGAGCTTGGCTAGCTGTTTAAGGGGCTGAGGCATTTAAAAGCCCTTAAGCAACCAAGGTTCTTGCCTGATGAGAATATTCGGTCTTTAAAGGTTCCTTCAGTTTGTCACTAGATGTCAGCCTGTACCTTCGGGTCGCTATCATTCCATAAAGATGTGCCTCTCTCTGCCTACGCCCTGCCGCGAGCCTCTAACAGGAGACCAGGCGCGAAGAAAACTCCTCAAGAACTATCTAAGTATTGTTTTGTATCCTTTCAGCCATGTTTATTTTAATCTATGAAAAGGCGATTGGTACAAACGAGGATATGAACATTTGGAGGAATCAGGAGTGTTTTTGAAGCACGTTGTACTGATTATTTAGGAAATCACTGGGTACGGAGCAGGATTTCTTGTTGAGATTGAAAACCCCTCTGCTGAGGCCATATGCCTGATGCTGAGGCACACTCAGAGTAACTGCACTTTCTTTTCGAGGCTCAGGAGGGTGCCCTGCCTATTCTACACAGAGCCTGGATTTCATGCTCTGTTAGCAGGGACTCACAGCACGTGTGAAGCAAAACTTCTCTCTGCTGATGCACAGCTAGAGCAGTGCTCTTCGACCATACTGGACACACACACTGACTAGCACAGCCTCAGCTGCTACTCTGGCCTAAACCAACATTTGCTGTGGTGTTTTGCCTCTTTCGAACAGTAGATTCATGACCTGGTGGATCAGCAGCCTGAGAGAAAGCTGCCCTCTAATTCCACAGTTCAGTCCCTACACACCCAAGCCATTTTCCTGCTTGGGTGATTTGCCAAATGAAAGGTTTTTATGTCTGTAGTGCTCACAGACCTGGGGCTTACTTTGAAAATGATACGTTGTTATTATTCTGGGCTAACTATGGGTTGTTCTGAACACCATCTATTTTACTGTGTTGTTTTTGCTACATTGTGGTTTATGTCTCCATTGACATCCAAAAAAGCACATGGGTTTTGCCATGCTGAGCACCACAGAGGATGCCTTTTAGGCAGTTTGCTATCTACTGAAATTCACAGTCATGCTTTAGACACTTGGATAGCTCTTTATTTAATGCACGAGAACATTTAAGCATCAGATAGAGAATAAATTCCCAGCAAGTTAAGCAAGAAATTATGCTGTTCAAAAGCAAACAGTAAGAAGAACGTCTGGCTGTGAGATTCCACCTGTCTCCTTAATTTAGATAGTTTCTCCTGGCCTGTAGAGACACAGTATATATCTCTGAATTCTGGATTTAAGAGCTCCTGGTATCTTTTTCTCATACAGCAGTGCAGTTTTCTTCACCTGCAGCACACACATTAAGGCTTTCTCACAGAGCATGTGAGACCTGAATGCATTTTTTGCAAATCCTTCAACTCACCAGCCTGCTACACTTATAGGGTCTAGAAAGGCCTCAGGTTCTTGCACAGCATACTGTAGCTTTAATTGAACCCGGACCTGGAAGCAAGTTAATCATTTTTCTTGGAAAGTGGAGACCTAAAATTCAAGCCTGGATGCAATTCTCTTCTGTATTTACAGTGGAAAAAAATATATTGACAATTCCTCTTTGGAGTTCACACCCTAACTACTACGCTGCCAGGCAGTGCTTGAGAACTTGCTTTCCCCTTACGATCCAGCAATAGTGAACAAGTCACACAACAGGGAACTGTTTCAAGCCAGAGAGTCTGAGCACATTCACAAAGTAGCCCACAGATTCAGTCATTCCCCTGGGATGTGAAAGAGGGGAAGTTTAATCTCTTAGGTTCTAATTTAGTGTTTCAAACAGGAAGGGGAAGGAGCATAATCTGCACATATGTTGAAGGCAGGACTGAAGAAGCACAACTATACATAGATTCAAAGGGATGAGGGGAATGAGTTTAGTTTACATCCCCTCCTGACTTAGTATGGCCTGGCACAGGGTCTTCTGTGTCAGGATGCAGAGTTGCTTTCCTCCCAGGATGCACTGTGTGGCCAGTCCTGACAGAGATATCCCCATAAAGCACAGCAACAAGTGCTACAGATTTAAGCATATTTAGGCATGCTCAGGAATAGATTTCTAGGCACAAAAAAATCCACTAGAAAAAAAACCCTTTAAGTACCTATAGATTTCAACTGGCAGCCACGTCAGGATTTAGGAAGTCAGAGAGGCAGTTGTACAGTACTTAGATGCTCAAGTTCTTCTGTGGATATATCTAATTTCTTCAGAGTCTTTGCATCTGTGTAAGTATGCCCACCAGCTACCAGCTCACTTCTGCTGTTCTTCTCCAGACACCTTGTAAATCAGTATCTTCCCAGTTAGCAAGTGTCCAAGGCTGTAGAAGTCTCTTCTGCCTTGAAAAAACAGAGAACAACAGCTTCTCCTTGCAAGTAGCAGAACCAGCTGCTGTCAGACCAGACACAAATTTTACAACAGGAATTACCAACATGTACAGTAAACAGAGTCTGAAAAGCAAAATTGCCACTAATGGCACTGCAGTTTTTTCTGGACAGAAACAGTAAGTTTCCTTCACATCAGTACTAAGACGTGTTGCATTTTTCCACATTTTAAAACAAATATTTTGACCTTTACATTTTAAATTACTTTTTCTCATAATTAAAAAAAAAAAAAAATTACTAAGCAAATATATAGCCTTACCACAAAAACTTTCACAGCTTAAAAATACACATTTTTATCCCCCTAAAAGTTCATTTCAGATCAACCTAAAATTATTTCCTGGATGTTTCTCTGGAACACAGACTAGGTCAGGCATTGTCCCTGACATTCTCTAGGCTACAAAAGCACTGACCTGCAGGCCCTATGGCTGCTTAGCCTAGAGGAATTGAACTGGAGTTCACTGAAACACTGGAAAGTGTCAGTGCAGACCCTTAGCAGAACAAAAGCTTTGTGCTTGGTTTTAACTGAATCCAGAAGTATCCCAGAGCAATTCACTTGAAATGTCTAAGATAATTTCTTTTTCCCCTTGTTTTCTTTTGTTTGTTTGTTTTGTTTTTTAAATTTTATTTACAGTTGTGCTGATTTCCTGAAGTGAAATAGGAACAGTCTGAAGTGCAGCAAGAATAAAGCCTGCAGCCTCAGTGTCTGTCCCCTCCCCAGGAGAGATGCTGCCCTGCTCCACAGTCTGAGTCAGTGAGGTTACGCCCTCACTGGAGATTCCCCAGTCTGGAGACAGGCTCATACCCTGCTTTCCAAACACAGGCAAAGCAACACCTTCCCATTAAAATGCAAGATCTGTCCTTGGGTTTCTCCTTGGGTGTCTGGGTTGCTCTATATCCTGGCAGCAGCTGAGGGGATGGGGGTAGGCTAGAAAAGCAGAGTCTGTTCAGATCTGGAGGGGAGAACAGTGCCCATTGTCCCTTGTCTTTCATAGGTCCCTAAGAGAGGAGAAAAGGGCCAAGCCTGAACAAGCAGGAGCCTTGTACCCACTTGTCCTGGTTGTTCCCATTAGGGTATGTTTGAAATAGGACACAGGGTCCCTGGCCCCTGTGCCCTCACTGGAGCCTAGGGAGCAGTGACCACAGTCAGGATGGCACCATGTACAGTGTCCTGCAGCACTGAGAAAGGAGTTCAGCTTCCTCTCCCTGCCACAGACAAACACACAGGGTGGGAGGGATGCTGGCCTCTTTCTGCTTACCACTCCAGGCTGGGGGGATACAGCTAAGGACTCCCGACCTCACTCCACTCCCCCAAGCCCCCCTCTTTCCTATGGTACTTTGCACATTCTGCATCGTCCCTATGTGGGGTCTCATCACCAGTTCCTTTCCCCGGAATAGGTACAAGCACTAAAAGGCACCTCCTAGAGACACCCTACCTCTGCCTTCTCCTACTGCTGTTCTGCAGATCGGGGGGCATTTTCAAGACAACAATTTCCCTCAGGTGTCCGAGGGCAGACACAACTGCAAAAGAGCATCTCTCACACAGATGTCATCCTTTACCCATCCCCCCTCCCCTTGTCCCTGACAGGCATTGAATACCCCACATCCTGCACAGAGCCCGCAGTCCCACCCCCCAGAGCCCCCTGCCCATCTCAGCAGCGCTGCTCCATGGAGCTGGCAGGCAGCAGGTCGCAGCGGCTGCTGTACATCACCACCCCGGGGGGGTAATAGGCCACCTCCGGCTGGATGGCAGCGGCAGGGGAAGCAGCAGTGACAGGATGGACAGGCACCAAGGCGTGCAGGGCCTGCTCCTCCTTCTCAGGCTTGGTGGTGTCAGTGAAAGGGCGCATGGTGGTGAGGGAAGGTGAGGTGATCCTCCAGAGGAGGCTCTTCAGTGCCTTGCGAAACTCCCTGCGCATGAGGCAGTAGAGGATGGGATTGAGGCAGCTGTTGGAGTGTGCCAGACACACACTGATGGGGAAGAGGTACACTTGGGAGAGGAAGTACTCATTGCTGAAGTGCACCACGTTGAGTTTGATGAGTATCCCCCACATTGTAAGTGCTTGGTTAGGCAGCCAGCACAAGAAGAAAGACAGCACCACGATGGACACTGATCGAGTCACTTTGGAGCGGCGCTTGGTGCTGGGGCCACTGCAGGTGCTGCCCACATGCTTGTCAGTGATGAAGCGCACCAGGAGCAAGTAGCAGAGACTAATGATGATCAGTGGCACCACAAAGCCCAGCAGCACCTTCTGGATGTGGTACAGACCCAGCCAGAACTGGCCATTGCTGCCCTGGCCCTCTGGGAACTTGACAAGGCAGAGAACATCGTCAAAGACAGTGGCAGTGGTGGAAAAAATGGCATGGGGCAGGGAAGCCAGGACAGCTGACAGCCAGATGAGAGCACAAAGCCACTTGGCAGAGCAGCAGCCACCCAGTGGATCTCCTCGACGCTGATTCTTCAGGGCTGAAGCCACAGAGCGGTATCGAGCCACACTCATGGCAGTGAGAAAGAATACACTGGCATACATATTCATGGCTGTCACATATGAGACAATCTTACACATTGCCTTGCCAAAGAGCCAGTTGAAGTCGAGCGCATTCTCTACTGCCCAGAATGGCAAGGTCAGCACAAACTGGAAGTCAGTCACTGCCAGGCTGGTCACAAAGAGGTTGATGGAGGATTTTCTCCAGCCTTGCTTGCTTTTCATCAGGTAGAGCACCAGCAGGTTGCCCACCAGTCCGAGGGCGCACACCACGGAGTACACCAGCGAGATGACAATCCGCACCACGTCAGAGCTGTCCGCCTGCATCCCGTCGGCTCGCTCCAGGTTGATGTTCTTGAAGACCTGCAGGAAAGACACGTTGCTCCTGTTGTCCATCTGAGCGCCCTCCAGGAAGCCTAGCGGTGCGTCCCAGGACTCGCGGTCCGCTCCTTCCTTCATGCCAGCGGCCGGCGACGAGCAGGCACCGCGCTCGCAGGGCTCGCCCATCCCATGCTAGGGCGGCAGACGGGTCCGCGGGAGCTTTTCCTCGCAGACGCGGAGCGGCGGACAGGCTGCGGGGACAATTCCCGGCTGGATGATTGTCCCAGCTGGCGCCGATCCCGCTCCGCGCCGCGCTTATATCCGCGCCGGCGAGGCCGGCGCATGCGCGGTGCGCGCGGAGCTCTCCCGGGTGCTGAGCGCTCCCGGACCCCCCGATCCCTCCGGCCTCTTCGCCCGGATCGCCCCCGGACAGCCCTCGGATCGCCCCGTCCCGTCCCGTCCCGGCTGTCTGGGGGGAACCTCGCGTGTGAACCAGCCGTGCTGCGCGTTCGTTCCCGCAGGCTGAGCGCGGCAAGAGCC
>VXBX01000233.1:52945-83953 GCA_013400415.1 Scytalopus superciliaris | reverse complement strand
CTCCACAGAGCTGCTGTCCAGCAGATCAGCCCCAGGCTGTGTGGGTTTCCAGGGTTATTCCTCCCCAGCTGCAGGGTCCTACATTTCTCATTATTTTCAGACAGTCCTTCTCTGCTCGTCTCTCCAACCTGTCAAGGTCCTTCTGAAGGGCTCCATAGGCAGGCCCAAGGAGAAGCAAACTTTTGGCTGCTGTAGATCACATGTCAGTTATGTCATGGATTCATAGTATGATAGTATGGTTTGTGCAGGAAGCAACCTTAAGGATCATTTAGTTCCATCCTTCCTGCCATGGGCAGGGACAATTTCCACTAAACCAGATTGCTCGAAGTAGACCTCATTACTGGGCTGCCCGTGTTTTATCCAGCTGAGGACACTCAATAGGCTAGCAGGCTTATTGCTTGACCCATCTTGGTGTCTGTCCTTAAACAATACAAAACATTCTCCAGAGCTATATTTATCATGGATTATAGAAAGAGTTTTGCCTAGCTAAATGAATTTTTACACCAAAGCTTCAAATATGCTTGTTAGAGAGTGAGGTCCCAACTTCTGAAATTCTGTTGCTGCTGAACTACTGGATCAGTGCCGAGTTTAGTTAGATTTGTAGTTCTTGGACTTTGTACTGCTGTCCCTTCCTTTTTCTGCGTGCTACCATGTCCCCTGAACTAATGGCAAAGCTGTCTGGCAAATACCAAGCGTCTTATGGGTGGGTTTCTGGGATACTACTGGGGTGTTTGCTGCAGCAGCACTGTTCTTGGAGACCTGAACTGGCCCACACAGTCCTAGAATGGGTTGTTTACTCTGCATTCCTCACTCCAGGACCGGCTCTAGTGATGATAGAAACATATCTGTGACAACAACCTATGGTTCCTCTAAGACCTTGCTTCGATTACCCTGTTCCTATTACCCATCCTGCTCTAACAGTGCAATGTGAAAGTTTCCATGGTCTTTAATTTCATCATGTCTGAGGGTGAACTCTGTTACTTCTGTTCTTATTCTACATTAAGAAGTAAGAAAAAGTGCCTTAATCCAAACTGAAGTGACCACTGTGTTGCAAAGCTGACACATCCCACATAGCTCTTCTGTGTTAAGAAGAATCATCTGCTTCCCAGTTCAGTAAGTCACAAAGAGATGCTGATTTTTTTTTTTTTCTAAATACATCTTTCTTTTTTTTTCCTAAGCTACAAAGCCTGGTGATAGTTTAGTTGGAAAATGCACCATCTGAACAGATGGAGGAAAAATCTTTCACTGAAAATATATGCCTATTGCTTCAACTGATGTTTAAGATGTTTTTCACTAGGTAGGAACCTGCTGAATATTTAAAAGGGTTATTGTTCTGCCATTATCACTACACCACTGTGAAATTATAGAGTGATTTTGAATGAAAGAAAATAAGCTGCATAGAAGTGTTGGGTGGATGTTTACGATAGCAAATTTTCTGACTGTTCTTAAACCAGCTGCTTTCAATAGGAAATGGGCTGTCTTTCCTCAGTGCACTCCTCTTTAGTTTGGAGCCCGGAACTGGGAAAAAAAGAAAGAAGTTTGTAATAGATGCAGGAAAAGAGGGAGGGGAAACTGATGTTAAAAGAAAATTATTTCACCATTTAGTTTGATGTCAGTGTCACATAAGTATGTTTGTTTACTAAGAGGAATAAGAAAAAAAAATAAGTGGTAAGGAATTTATGAGTATTTTAAGTGTAATTTGCTGTATTTACAAGCCTAGCATGAAATGGTCAAACTTCAGGCAAGATAATCTATTTTTCTTGGAATATTATTATTCCTGTGTTAAGTTCCTAGGAAGCAACTTAACCTTCACAGATAAATCTAAGCAAGACGTCAAGAAGGAGGGCAATCTTTCNTGCCCACCAGAAGCCCCCGGTCCTTCTCCACAGAGCTGCTGTCCAGCAGATCAGCCCCAGGCTGTGTGGGTTTCCAGGGTTATTCCTCCCCAGCTGCAGGGTCCTACATTTCTCATTATTTTCAGACAGTCCTTCTCTGCTCGTCTCTCCAACCTGTCAAGGTCCTTCTGAAGGGCTCCATAGGCAGGCCCAAGGAGAAGCAAACTTTTGGCTGCTGTAGATCACATGTCAGTTATGTCATGGATTCATAGTATGATAGTATGGTTTGTGCAGGAAGCAACCTTAAGGATCATTTAGTTCCATCCTTCCTGCCATGGGCAGGGACAATTTCCACTAAACCAGATTGCTCGAAGTAGACCTCATTACTGGGCTGCCCGTGTTTTATCCAGCTGAGGACACTCAATAGGCTAGCAGGCTTATTGCTTGACCCATCTTGGTGTCTGTCCTTAAACAATACAAAACATTCTCCAGAGCTATATTTATCATGGATTATAGAAAGAGTTTTGCCTAGCTAAATGAATTTTTACACCAAAGCTTCAAATATGCTTGTTAGAGAGTGAGGTCCCAACTTCTGAAATTCTGTTGCTGCTGAACTACTGGATCAGTGCCGAGTTTAGTTAGATTTGTAGTTCTTGGACTTTGTACTGCTGTCCCTTCCTTTTTCTGCGTGCTACCATGTCCCCTGAACTAATGGCAAAGCTGTCTGGCAAATACCAAGCGTCTTATGGGTGGGTTTCTGGGATACTACTGGGGTGTTTGCTGCAGCAGCACTGTTCTTGGAGACCTGAACTGGCCCACACAGTCCTAGAATGGGTTGTTTACTCTGCATTCCTCACTCCAGGACCGGCTCTAGTGATGATAGAAACATATCTGTGACAACAACCTATGGTTCCTCTAAGACCTTGCTTCGATTACCCTGTTCCTATTACCCATCCTGCTCTAACAGTGCAATGTGAAAGTTTCCATGGTCTTTAATTTCATCATGTCTGAGGGTGAACTCTGTTACTTCTGTTCTTATTCTACATTAAGAAGTAAGAAAAAGTGCCTTAATCCAAACTGAAGTGACCACTGTGTTGCAAAGCTGACACATCCCACATAGCTCTTCTGTGTTAAGAAGAATCATCTGCTTCCCAGTTCAGTAAGTCACAAAGAGATGCTGATTTTTTTTTTTTTCTAAATACATCTTTCTTTTTTTTTCCTAAGCTACAAAGCCTGGTGATAGTTTAGTTGGAAAATGCACCATCTGAACAGATGGAGGAAAAATCTTTCACTGAAAATATATGCCTATTGCTTCAACTGATGTTTAAGATGTTTTTCACTAGGTAGGAACCTGCTGAATATTTAAAAGGGTTATTGTTCTGCCATTATCACTACACCACTGTGAAATTATAGAGTGATTTTGAATGAAAGAAAATAAGCTGCATAGAAGTGTTGGGTGGATGTTTACGATAGCAAATTTTCTGACTGTTCTTAAACCAGCTGCTTTCAATAGGAAATGGGCTGTCTTTCCTCAGTGCACTCCTCTTTAGTTTGGAGCCCGGAACTGGGAAAAAAAGAAAGAAGTTTGTAATAGATGCAGGAAAAGAGGGAGGGGAAACTGATGTTAAAAGAAAATTATTTCACCATTTAGTTTGATGTCAGTGTCACATAAGTATGTTTGTTTACTAAGAGGAATAAGAAAAAAAAATAAGTGGTAAGGAATTTATGAGTATTTTAAGTGTAATTTGCTGTATTTACAAGCCTAGCATGAAATGGTCAAACTTCAGGCAAGATAATCTATTTTTCTTGGAATATTATTATTCCTGTGTTAAGTTCCTAGGAAGCAACTTAACCTTCACAGATAAATCTAAGCAAGACGTCAAGAAGGAGGGCAATCTTTCCTTATGGTTTTCTGTATTTTTGCTCCTTGACATCCCTCTATGATATCTCTCCGTAATTCTAACCTAACATTATTAACATCTCTTCCAAAGAATCATACTTTTCATCAACCAAGTGCAGGGATTTTGAAGAGTCTATGGATACATGCCTCTTACCTAGGTTTAGGCATTTTCAGTGCCAATAAGCACACTTGAGTTAATCACTCTAGATTGCCTCTACATCATATGGAGAAAAATAACTGCTTGTAGGAGCAATCTGTCTCAATCTATTGAGTTGTCAAGATGGGAGGCTGACTGAGTAGAATGCAGTTTTGTGGAAAAATATCTGAGAATTATGATGGTCAAGAGGTTGGGTAGGAGTCACCAATGTGCCCGTGTGGTGAAGGTGAGCAGAGTCACCCTTGCCCATGTGAGCCAGACATGACTGGGGGGACAGAACTTAGAAGATAAAGGGAGAAGGTGGAAATTTGTTCCACTTTAGGAGAAGACTAAACTGGATCTTTGCTGTCTGCAATTACCTGATGGAAGAGTGTAGGGAAGGTGGAGTCAGACTTCTTGAAGGTGCACTGAGTAGGGATGATGCAAATTAGATGTGGGAAATTTTGGCTACGTATTTGGAAAAAAAAATCTAGATGATGATGAGCATGATCAAGCACCTTAACAAGCTGTCCAGAGGGATGGTGAAATTTCCTTTGTTGGGGATATCCAAAGCTCGACTGAACAATCTCATCTAACTGGTTATTCTTTGAGAGATGGTTTGAACTAAAGACTTCCAGAAGTCCCTTCCAGTGTCTCTGAATCTATGATTTGTGCCTTACAAGGCTTCATGGATTTTTTAATTATACAGAAAGTGAAAGAGTCATAAAGAAAATTACTCACTTCCATGTAAATCTCTCTATTTTATGTCTAAATTCCAGCTTTTAACATTGGCTTTTGGGACCTCCTCAACTGCTGTACTTTCAGAGCCAAAATTAATCACTCTTTTATCTCTACATTTATTGACATATTATCTAATCACATGTCAGTGTACATAGTCATGGTATTAGGGCATCTATAGCATGATAGACCTGTGGCTGGTTCTTGTTGTGCTTGGTAGTCAAACTAAACTATTGTAACAAGACTACAAATAGAGAAGCTCTGTTGTGGCTGAGACATAACCATTTTTCTTTAGCCAGACAAGAAAGAAACAAATTACCTGAGGAAGCAATTATGTTTGTTTGATGATGACCTCAAACCCCAAGAAAGAGCACATATCTTGTGTGTGGAAAGAAACAGTTCAGTCTCTCATTCTCCCAGTGATGGAGAGACTAAGAAAAAAGAGACTAAGATAAAATTAACAAGGTAATTTTAATTTTACATTACAAGGTTTGTTTTCTTTTTCTTTCTCAGCTTTCCTACTGAAGCAACAAATTAAATTATTGAAGTTTTGGGGGAGACAATTCTAATTCAGGGGCATATTTGTCTGTGAAAAGGTTTTCCAGTGGGCCAAATAACAATCCCTAAACTGAAAATATCTGCAGTGAAATCCTGTCAGCTTTCAGGACTGGTATGACTTGACTTGACCAGCAACACCCCCAGGAACTGCTGTGCTGAACCAACAGCAAAGGGCCCATACCCCAACTCTTTTCAGTGTCTCAGTCACAGGACAGTGGTGAGACAGGTGGAAGATGGAGATCGAATTTCACACATGGAATGACTGAGACATGTCAATATCTTCAGCCTAGAAAGTACCAGTTGGGAAGAACCAGCTTGGTCTATAAAGTTGTGAGTGACATGGAAAAGTTAGTATGGGAAGACTTCTACTGTGTCTTTTAATGCAAAAAACATAGATATCAAAGGAGGCTGTCAGAGGGTGGGTTTTGAAGAAACAAGTGACTTCATCTTTGAGCAACATGCATTTAAGGTGCCATGGGATGATGTGGGTGTTACAAGTTGACATCAGCTCAAGGGGAGACTTCACAAAGTATTGCAAAAAAATATCTGGTTATTAAATACAAATATCTAGCACAAGAATTCCAGGCACTGAAGTTTCTGGCTTTCTTACAGAGTTTGAGACATTGAGGAAAGTCTCAATAGGAGATTGCCTGGTCTTGTAGCCCATGCCTGTGTTTCTGGTTTCCAGTAATTGTGGGCGACTATGGTCAGAAGGACTAGAGTGACTGTTCATATGACTGACAGGAGGTGGTGCTTCAAACAGTGTACAGTAACCTTCTGGAAGGCCAGTATTTGCCTCAGAGACAAATTAGCTGATATGGGAGAGATCTTTGCTTCATGCTTTTGAGATTTGGTGCCAC
Organism: Scytalopus superciliaris; assembly: GCA_013400415.1. Classification (NCBI taxonomy): domain Eukaryota; kingdom Metazoa; phylum Chordata; class Aves; order Passeriformes; family Rhinocryptidae; genus Scytalopus; species Scytalopus superciliaris. The sequence goes on along the minus strand of VXBX01000233.1, from coordinate 77,926 downwards.
CTTGAAACACAGCTGCAGCTTTTGAAAATTGATAATTTCAGTCATTTCAATATCAGACAACAGTGGAAAATATTATCTTGAAAAGATATAACAATGTGTTCTCTGTCATTTTCTGGCTGCCATGGTTTCTTTCCATTTAGTAAAACTACCATGGTGAATAATCATAATGGGAAATTAACATTAATAACAGAAAATATTTATGGATCACACTGTAATCAATTCTTTATATAAATGATAAAAAAAGAATTCTTTCTGTTGGTTGTGGAAACAAAGTCAATATCATCATACTTCTGGGATTCACAGCACAGGATGAAAAAAGGTCTCTAAAATTAAACTTATAAATCTATATTTAGAAGCCTGTGAGTATACCCTAAAATTTTTCAGCAATGCAGATCTTCCCTGTGGAGTTGGCAATAGAATTCTGGAAACTGTTACAGTACAGGTTTGAGTGGGCTCCTTCTTTTCTGAGCAGACTGTACTATTTCCACAGACAGTCTAGTGGATGGTTTTGCTGCAACAGATGCCCTGAAAGTTACACCTGTCTATAAAATAGTGAGATAAGTTTTTGAGGAGCATATTTTAAGGAAAATACATTGATACTTGTATTCCAGTTATGCCCCTTTAGCCTCCATTTAGTTATTTTTTATTTGTTTGCTTGTTTGCTTATTTAATAATTTTTAAGGGCAGATTCTTTAATGTGAGGGTGGTAAGGCACTGGAACAGGCTGACCACAAAACCTATGGCTGCCCGAACCCTGAAAGTGTTCAAAGCCAAGTTGAAAGGGGCTTGAAGCAACTTGATCTGATGGAAAATGTCCTTGTCCATGTCAGGAGTTTGAAAGTAGATGATCTTTAAGGTCCCTTCCAACCCAAATATTTCTGTGGTTCAGCAATTCACCTTTCATGGATTTTTATAATTCTAAAGGAAGTCTCTTTTTTTCAATGCTTCCCTAGATGTTTCTGTTACATATGGCTATAGTGAGAAACATCAAAAATGTAAAACATTACTTTTCTTTCTGGGATTTAACATCTAAAACAAACAAACAAAAAACAAAAACAAAACAAACAAAACCCCCCACAAACAACAACAACAACAAAACCAACGAAAAAAACCCAACAACAAAAAACAAACCAACAAACAAAAAAAATCCTGATCATGTGCATATGTTAGTCACCTTAAGCTCCCTCTGCTTTAAGTTTGGGAACAGTCAGACTAGGGCACAGTTCACCTCTTCATCTGAGGATACTGAAAATAGATGAAATCCATCATTCTTTTCAAAGACCCATTTTCCCCCACTGATTTTACTAAATATCAGAAGTCAGTGTAGAATACTGAAACTGTGTGCATTCAATTTCTTGTCACTTTGCTCAGAATGAACCAACTTCACTTTGCAAATCTAATATCTAATATATTCTCTGTATTTTCTTTAATGTGACATTAGCACTGTAAGAATGAACATTAAGTACTGAGCATAAAAATGTCCTGAATTGGATTGACATTACTATGTTACAGTATTTTACTCTGTTTCAATTGCAATAGTGATCTTTTGTTCTCACAGTCATGAGTGATTCAGAATTGGAAAGGACCACAGAAAAGGTAGTTGCAGTAGAAGCTCTCCAAGAGTAGGTCCAAGTTAGAAGTAAAATAAATAAGGTCTCCAAATTTTCTACTCACCAAAAAAACAGTTGCTTTGCCAGAAAAGATTATTTAACATCTGCCATCTGTTGATTTTAATTTTTATTGATTCTGAATGAAAATGGCATTTGCTGTAAAGGATGGATGTTCAAATTTAGCAATACATAACAGGCCAGACTTCTAACTGGTCTCTAAAATGTGCCTTTTTTAATTTCAGCCCCTGGATGCAAATATTTTAATGAACATATTAAAGCAAAGTCAAGCATTTCTAAGTAACATTTACATGAATCAGAGGTGTTGAGTTCATGTACGTGATTTTAACTTTAGCCAGAGTAGTAAGTGACCTGCACTTCTGAAAGTCAAGCTCTCAAGTCTGAATTTAATTTAGCCTTTGCAAAATAAATAGATGAGTTGTTTTGGCATTTCATGAGCATTAAAACAAACAAACAAACAGATGCTGTTTTGAATAAAAAATAAATAAAACATAGACTCTAAAGGAGTCATTTCACTGGGAATCACAACATTTTACTTTTTTTTTTTTTTTTTTTTGTTTGAATTTNTCTTTTTTTTTTTTTTTTTTTGGTTGGAATTCAAAAAAGCTATTTACTTTCATACCAGGGGTGGGGAGAGAAACAAAGATTTCCTGAAAAACTGAAGAAACAACCTTAAACTAGCACTTTCACAGCACAATTAACAACGTTTAAAAAGAGGAAATAAAACTGCATGATACCAATTCGATTTCCTTCAACAGTCTCACTCATCTGTTGACCACACAGGACTCCAAGTCAGCTGTAAAAGCCATCACACTCACAATACAAGGCAGAAGTTCTGCATATAATACCCAAAATGCTTGTTAAAACTAGGCAAGAGAGAACTCCAGGCTCGCCTTCTGCTCTGGATTTTGCCATTTGAAAGTCAGAGTGTTGAGTGAGTAATTCTGTTTCTTTGCATTCCACTGATAAAATACTTGGTGGTTTGCAGAGGTCTAACTTATGAATTGAATTAATATTTGTAGAAGATACTTCAAAGACCTTGCCTTGTAACTTGTAATATGACTTCTCAATATTATTGCCACTGATAACATATCCATTTAATAGCTGCATTTTGTATTACCTGTTCCACGCATCCTGTTTTAAATGAAGCCTGTTTTTCAACATCCTCTGCACTTGCAATCCCAAAGAGCAGATCTGATCTTTTTATTTTCTTTTTTTATGATATAAGCTACTTGAAGGTATTATTCTAGATATGGAAAGAGCTTTCAAGGTTCTGAAGTAGGCATTTTTGAGGCAATATTATCAAACTCCTTAAGAAAAGAGCTAGATTCTTGCTGAGATGAATATCTGACCTAAAATTCTAATCAATTTATGTTTAATGATTTTCTGTCCAAGTTTTTCCTATAATGTCACAGTCACAGCATTTGGGTACATCACTCTCGAGTACAGATTTTTTTTTTCTTCACAACCCTTCCATGAAGAATGAACAAATATCTCTATTCTACAGGTGACTAAAACATGGTGGGCCAAATAACTTGTCTGTAGTCACATAGGCCATATTATAAAAGGACAAAAAATGTCAAAGTCTTGTTATGCATTGTAGTCAAGCCTGCCTAGTAGCCAGCTAAATACAAAATGAAGATTTACATGAATGCAACTTTAGAAGCTTTTAAATAGATAATAACCCCAAAACACTTTTAATATCAAGGTGTAAATAATGTTCATACACCAAAATATTGGTTGGATGCTTTGCACTGTTGTTGTTTGGTTGGAGGCACAATCCTGTGCTGGCTGGAGAATATGTTCTTACAAAATCCATCTTTGAGCACTAAACCATGACTATTTATATCAGTGCTATGTGCCGTTTCTTTGTCAGGGATGTCTCAAATCTGACTGGTGACCTAATCACACTGATATATATTTCTCAGTCTAGTCAACACAGGCAACTTTAAAGAAATCATTGTTATATTTTGGGAAAATTTTCAAAAAGAGTAGCGAGCTGTGTATCTGTGTTCACATGTATGAGATTTAAATTTGCAGACAGCTGACACATTTGGGATGGTCCTTCTAGACTTAATTTCCCTGAATGCCTTTGCATATCTGTACAGAAGCACTAGAAACATGAAACAGTGTTTTCCAGAGTTAAAATTCCTCTGCCTTATTAGAGCTACTTAAGTATTTGGTCTAAAGTAACTCGTAAGACTTCTTCTTAACTCACTTCTTGAGAGACATTCATGCCATGGGAAGATTAGTCTGAGATAAGCAGAATGAACCAACCTCTCAAAGTCCTTTCCGTGACAGAAAGCTATGTTCACCAAACCTCTGGAAATTATTTCCACTCTGGAGGGGCACTCCAAAGGCCCTCTGAAAAATTAGCCTTAAAAACACCTCGGAGCTTGCAATCAACCTACTTTTTAAAATTGATGCTTTCTGATAAATTCAGTTTTCAACAAGACCATCTATGAGGCTCTTTATCATTAGGAAGTAGCATTCACAGTAAAGCAGTTAGACAACATTTTCATAAAGTATATTTGAAAGAATCCAGTCAGGAATTTAGACCAAATATTAATTCCAAGGTTAAAGAACAGCATATCAGCTTGAGTACTTGCATTTTGTCATGGAAGGAATTTAACAGGATGCAACTCCAAATCATCTACTTGATACAGAGGTAAATTGGGAAAAGGCTTTGCAATGAGGGTTAAACAAGGCTTATTTGTTTTTTAAATCAGGTTTATTGTAACTGAAAACTGATCACTTTGCATACTCTAGAGGACCTTTTGAAATATTTAGTCCTAAAAGTTTACTCAAAGCTGAAATTAATTTACAGGGTGGATAGCACACAAAAATAACCTCTCTCTGAAACACACAGTCTTTTAAATAACATCCTCTATGAGGCACTAAAGCTTTAATATCAACAATATCCCTGAAATGAGGGGAGTGAAAAAAACAAAACATGAAGTGCAGAAACTGCTATCAATTCCATTCACAGTGGCAGAAAGACTCTAATAGCTGAGACGTTTATGAGTCATAAATTACCATTTATAAATGCAGTGTTTAGCATTCATTTCAATGGACAACATATGGTAGCAACATTTCTAAATAGCTTGAACTGATAAATAGGCCAGTGAAGTGGCTCAATTTGTTAAAATGCTAACACATTAACTACTGCATGTGGTGGTGGCATGTTTGCATCCCAAACACTGCCTGTCTGCTTGGGCCTTATGGAAATAGACACTTGCCTTGAATTTATGAACTGGCAGAGTCAGTCTATTTTTCATAATGATTTATGAGGAATCACCATTTGCAGGCTGGGTGATCCATCTATGACTCTGTTAGCCTCAATCCTGCCACGTTATACAGGATGACCACTTTCCACAGGTTTTAGCACCTGGTACCCTGTCTTGAGAGACTGGCTACTTTCTTAGGAATGTTTGAATTCTATATTGTCCTTTTCAACCAGTTGGATAATGATTTGGACCCAATCATTACTACAGTGAAACTGATTAACACAAAGAGATCAGCTGAAGACTTACCTGAAGTAATCTCTGCTCCTGTGACAACTGTGGTGTTTCACACATGTCATTTAAAGCTGCTCCTTTTTTCACCTTATGCAATAGTAAAATTAATTTTTAGTTTTAAACAAAATGAAAGTAGATCAGTTCTAGGTCTGGAGAAAACTGAAATGTTCTAGCAACTGCAACATTACAGTAATACAAACTTTGACTAACCTTTATGGAAGCTTACAATTGCAATTTTTTTTTCCTACTTCACCTGTATCTAATCAGCTTTCTTTTATCCTGTCAATGATTTTTAAAAACAGTCTTGACACATGTACAAAGCCAAAGCAATCCCCACAGGCATCCAAAATAGAGTGGAGATTGGTGAGTGCAAAGGCTCCAGCACAGCTGAATGAAAACTCAATATAGTAATTTATTTTACTTTTTTCCTCTCTTATTTTATTGTTTTCCTTTTCTGTTTCTCTTTCTGTCTCCTTCCTCATCATGTTCCCTTTTTTTTTCTTTCTCTTTTTTCTTTTTTTTCTTTTTCTTCCTGCCTATCTTCTACTTTTACCACAGTTTACTGTCACCTTCCCTACCTGGCTGCTTTTTTAAAGGAAGAGGAAAGCTCCTCATAACTTTTCTCATTTATGGTCATAGAGCACTGAATTCACAGGACTGTTCTGTGACAGCCTAATAATGCATGTGATATAGTTTATGAAATCAAAAACACAGCAGAACAGTTTCCACATTCTGATTCTTGGGGGTGTTGTGGGGTAAGAGGGACTTTAAAAAAAATGGTGTCTGAGTCTGCTTTGGGAAGAGACCATCACCTATAACTGGTGGGTGTCATCCAGCAGAAACATCTATAGTGGAGACTGCTGTCTCCAAACTTGCTATGGACAGATTCATCTTATTCTAAAGTTGATTTATAAATCGATCAGGTGAATTTCCCTTCTCCAACTACAAAGGGAGTCTAAAATTTAGGTCAGGCACCAACTAAGCACTTATGCATCCTTTCCTGATAAGTTTTTTATGCTGATAGAACTTTGTTTTGGGATGAAGATGCTTTAGAACAATAACTGCAACAATATTAATATGAATTGTGATAATGACAATGATAATGATGACAATGATGAAGAAAAAATGCAGCAGTGGTACCTGCCTAAAAGTCGTAGGCAGTCTGGATCCTATTGTATAATGTAAATAATGCAAATTTTGGCAGTTTGTGAAACACATGCATACAGAGAAATGTGAGTTTGTTCATGTTCCAGAATGAGTATAGAAGTGGAGTACATTGTCACAATCCCTTGATAATTCCCTTTCAATTTAGATTTCTAATGGTAAAACTCTTGGTATCTAATTCTCAAGATAAGTCATTCAAAAGTCCTTTGCCCATCTCTGAAGAGCACCTTTCAAAATAGAGGTGCTCTGGTAAACTTCTATTTTCAAATTCTTCCCAGAGTGAGATGAAAGTCTAGGGTTTATTAAGTATTTATAGTTTCAAAACCTAGAAAAGTGTAAGGATTGAATGAGTTATTGATTTTGAATCTGCAACCATTTGAGAAGCAATACTGTGCAATAGTTTAAGGAAATAGCTTAAACAACTGTTCAATCTCAACTGCTAGAGAGAATAAAACAAGCACAATTCAACCTTTCACACTGGGACCAGTAAAGAAAGCAATGAAGATTTCTATTTTGTACTGCAAGCGTATGCAATCTGCCCTTTGTGTTGTCTCTTGTGTTAGAAACAGTTTGTGTGGAAATAGCAAGCTTTCATGGAAGGTTACTACTAAAAAAAATATAAATCAGCCAGTATTCGAGGAAGAAAATTTCCAGACAAGGAAGAGGAATCTGTGTCTGTCTATCAAACATAATCTCAAACCCACCAATACATGCCAAGGTTCTCCACAGAAAATACTGTCTTAAAATACAGGCTTCTCAACAGGCCAGATACCCTCATTGGCTTGTTCTCTGAAGAAGCTGAGCTGTTCATCTCTTTAAGCAAAGCCTCCAAGAGTAATAGCTGGTCAGGACTTAAAACAGCAGGTCCTGAAAACTGATCTAAAAGCTATCAGACTGAAGGACTTGGAAGTCTACTTTTTATTTAAGGAATGTCTCTTCATATTACAGTTGTATTTTTCCTTTATGGCTGGCAAACAGACAAGACAGGATTGTCTTTGCTGATCACATATAGCTCAAGGTGGTATAGAGCTGAGCTCGACCCAAATATCTGAGAAGGAGTAAATGACTGCAGAGAGGGGACTTTTCTCTCTTTTATACTTCATAGATTGCCCTATAGAGTCCTTTCACACTGCCTTAACAGCTTTGCAACTATACAGCTCATTAGTTCTTGCTATTTCTTAACAGAACAGCCGGGTAAAACATGTTTAATTTATGCCCAGTTTAGGACTGAAATACATTCTCCATAAAACTTTAAAAAGGAGAAAAATTATATAAAAAATATTCCTTCCAGCATAACCATCACTAACAAATAATGAACTTGTTTATCATTGCTATTTTATGTCTGATACTTCAGGCATTTCAGAGCCCTTTTCAGTCTATTATCTACTGCCCTTCAAACCCTTCACGTTGTTATCCTCTCTTTTATATCAGTAATAGGTTTTAAGACTCATGGTAATGAATGCAAATATATGACTGTTTTAGGGCAATAAAATTGTTCTTTAGCAGTTAACTACGCTCTTTGCAACAGTGAAAAGCATTTTAAATTAGTAGTTGGAGAAAACTAGGACATTGGAACACAGAGACAACATAAGAGTGCAGCAATCTATTGGCTGCTACCTAATGGAAAAGTTAGATCATTAATGCTCAAGTCAGTTGTTGATTACTAAGGGCTGCAATGTGAAGTTTGACTTCTGTCTCATATGTTGTTGTTAGCTAAAATGGCTTCCTAGAGTTCACACCCAGAATTATTCACAAGTTTTAAAGGAAGAGGAACAAAAAATGTAGGGTTTTCCCTTTTTTATTTTTTAGAGTCATTGAAATTGCTGTTTGTCTAGAAATTCCACAGTTATTTTTATTTGGTTTGCCAGGAATCCCTATCTGAAGTAACAACTTGGTGATCCTTGTGGGTCCCTTCCAACGCAGGGTAATCTATGTCTCAGTCCCAGGAAGCACCTGGGAACATGCATAACCCTAAGCATATATATAGATAAAACAGAGAAAGCAAAAGGCCCTGTCTATCCAGCTCCTTAGAGAGAAGCAGTCCATCCATTAGGATAATAGTGTCAGTCATAAAGCTGGATACCACCTTGCTGTATTCTGAGAAACTAATGGGTGACTATTTCAAAGATATTTAAATCTACATTATGAATCGCATTGCTCTTCAAGTTCAAATTATTCTGGTCTGGTTTGCCCATGAAGAAAACAAGCCCACAATGCTGCAGGAGCTCTGTTTCAGGCTGGCAGTATCCTCACAGCATTAGGATGTTGCTGTGCCCACGCTAATGAGCTCTGCTCACAAGCAGGCTGAGCTGGCAGTGATTCAGGTCTCTGTGTACTGTGCTTCACTGCAGTGACCAGATCTACAGCCCCAGATCCTCAAAGGAATGGAACTCTGTGGGAATTAGAAACCTAGTCTAAATAGTTTTAAGCTCCCTCCTGTAAAACAGGGATAATGGATAGCACTGTCGACTGTGTGATGGCAAGAACAAACTCATTAAAACTTTGGAGCTACTAAGTTACTATCACTCTCAGGTTATTTAGTTCTGTTTCTCTCACGGATGGATGAACTTAAGCACATGTTCTAATTCTGTCCTTGACCATAGTCAGTGCTATTGAAAACCCTCCTCACAGCTGATCTGTCAGCAGACGATCTGTTTCCTGAGTTGCAATGATCTATAATTTTGTTAGTGGGAAGATGCATATGAAGCAGCTTTTGCTTCATTTCCTTTTGAAGACACCACACTGATGGATGGCTTAATTCAAAAGCCACTTTGTTCTTACGGAAGAACTCCGCATTCAGATTCCAAATCCTGTCACTTATGTCTGTTTAATATCTCCTAAATGTGTCTTTGTTTTTCCCTCTACCTCTCTTGCTAGAAATAGAACTGGCTTAGTCATTGCTTCCATCGATTACTATTCTGCTTTCCTTGTTGGTCTTTCAGTTCTTCCCCTCACCCTACAAAAGCAATCATTCATCTTCCCCTGTGCTCAGCTTTAAATGTATTCTGTGCATATTTTCATTTCAAAATGTTGCCTTTGATGAAAAAAATGTGCTTAACATTAAGACAGACTTCTCTATAGAAGTAAAATATCTTATTTGCATATTTTTATTGAAAACATAATTTGACCCTTGTTTTCTTCATAGACTTAACAAATAAGGAATGGAGAAGAAAAGATGCAGCCTGGAAAAGCAACCCTTTCCAATATTGTTTAGTACTTAAATATCTAAGAAAATTAAACTTTGTAGATTTGGGTTTTCAATGTGAAACATTATCCATTATGTTTTTTACATTTCTTAACACTTGTATGGTACAATTAACAATTAACATTTTTCAGAACTAAGTACAAAGGGAATATATTATTTCTATCACCTATTCAAAATTCAGTGTTCAATCTTGGGCAAGCTATTTATTTGAGCAAGAACATTGTTCAAAATTATGGAGGAAAACAACCTCCATAGAGTGATCATTAAAAAAGGGCATTTATGATTGTTGAGGTTAAGGGTATGTATTTCCTATGCATTAGAATTGTTTTGTAATGTTTGCTTTTCAGGTTTTTTTCCTTATAAATTTTATCTGTGGATTTTTCAGTTCCATCAAAAACTTGATCAAGATGAGGTGTCATGACAGAAGAATTTCAGAAGCTGGATAAAGTTCTCTGAAAACGGAGGTTGTATTTGCTTTAAGACAGCCCAGTGATGCTCTGGCATCTCTGAGGGCTCAAGTTACTCAGTTTCAACATTAAACAATGTGCAGATAACATGGAAAAATAATTATCCCAGTAACTACAACATTCAGAAAGCTAGGCTGTGATCACTTCCATCATGTTTTGTAAGTCCTTAGTCCAGCTAGCAAGTCTGTGGACTCTAAGAAGAGACCAGATGTGATTATTGCTCAGTCATGGCACAATCTCAGCATCTTTATTCCAGAGTCAGAGTCTACCTTAAATTTCCTTGGGTTCCATGTAGAAGGTAATATGCTGCCTGTGACCAGCTGAATTACTCAAGTGATTTCTTCATATTCAATGAGGTGGTTATAAAAATGGATTATTGAACCTATTCATACAAGTACTTCAAATAATAAGGTCTGTCATAATATAAACAACTGAGAAAATAGGCTTTAAAATTATTAATGCCTCCAGATTTCTGCTGGTTGCAGAAAACCCAGTTTCATCAGGTTTCTACATATTCAAGAAGCAAGTGTGACTACACAGATATTTTGCTATGTAAATGCAGAGAGCATCACTGCTGCTTTAAAACATGGAAAGAACACATCCACAAGAAGCTCTGCATGAAGCCAGCTCATGCACAGCAAGGTCAATGTTATGCTTGAGCACAAAGATGATGTTAAACCAAGTCACTAAGCCATGCCTCTGTAACAAACTCCCCAGAACTACTTAGATAAAGAAAAACATTCAGAGATACCCTGGCTCTGCATGGGGCCAGCTTGTGTCCTCCATGCTAATTAACTTGAGCTCAGAGCACCATGAGAAGGGGGCTATCTGGTCCTGAAATAGCCTTGGAAGCAATATGCTTCCATGTAGTGCTGTGCCAGAGCCAAAGCTCTGGTGGACCCAGCTGGCTGTCACCATTTCTGTCAGACATGAGCTGGCTCTGAAAGTGGCATTCATCTCACTTAATGTTAGATGTCTGCACTACAGACATCTACATCTTGATTAGTCACCCTTGTCTCCCTTTATAGTCAATGGAAAGAAACAAGCATGATTCATCCCATCCTAAAACAGGCATTTCAAATGCGGATGAATCATGCCTCAACAGTGTCTGTTTTGCTCAGGCAGTGAGAGGAAATGATAGAAACACAGGGCTGGTGTCAGGAAAGAATTTAGAGCATGAAAGTTAAAGTGGCAGCACCTCAAAAGAGGCGTCTCTGTGGGACATACAGGTAAGTAGAGAAAAAAATCCCACATAAACTAGTTATTTATGGTCATGTGACAACCAATTTGGAAACCCAGGAGCCAGAGCATTATGTCCAAGTCAGGAATAAAGATGGTCACTTTGGTCTTGGTTTCAACATCAATGATAAAAACCACTGTGCAATAAACTGTATGCATTTGCCTCCTCTTGAGGCAGGTCAGTATGTATGTTACATCTCTCCAGTATCACATTAGTTAAGCTAATACAGAGAACTTTTTGGTTTTATTGATCAACTCTAGTGTCATTTCTTGTTATTGTGTTTTTCTCTTCTTTCTGGTGATTTATCAAAAACAGAAGCTTGGTGGGATCAGTGTCCCATAATCTAGTCAAGGTGCTTAATTTCTCCACTCACTGCTTTTACAGCCTCAAAAAACAAGACAACAATTCTCCTTTCCTTTTAGTACATTAATTCCCCCTTAAAACAAATTTTGAAAGTGTATTATATAATACTATTGCAGCAGGACTTTCTCCCAAAATAGTTACACAGTGCAGTTTTTTTCCCCCTCCAAATGTCAAAACTTAAGCAATTAAATTTGGATGTTCATAGACTTCACGGTTTCAGGGAGCCTTTCCTTCTGACTGATGTAGCATCTGCAAGAAACTTGGGGAGTCCTGTGGTCTAAAATGACAAAAATCAATGTGAAATGAAAAAAGCGTCTAAATGTGGCATTCTTCTACAGCTTGGAACATGAACAGTTAGTCAGGGATACACAATGTGGTGCCCTCATTTTCTCGAACTGAAGCTCTTTAAAGCTTGCATCCCCTGCCTTTGCTGTTGACATTCAAATTGACTTTTTGGGTTTCATAATGGTAGTTCCTGACTTGCTTTTCACTTTTTCTGCCAAATCCACTGCTGGGTCTTTCTCAGATGCACAAGAGTCAGGGATAAAGCTGACTGAAAATGCACCATTTATTTCAGTCATTTTGCTAAAGTACACCCCAGTACTGATGCCTTAACGCAAAGTAAGACAGAAAATTATTAGAATTGAACTGCTGTCATCAATTGCTTTTTCATCAATTGCTCAGTTTTCTGACAAGCCCCAGTTCTTCTTAGCTTTCAGCCATTAAAACAGTAGTAATAATAATAATAATAACAATAATAATAATGCAGTCAGATAAACTCAAGGCAGCACTTTAGACAAAAAGTACAGTGGTGTTGTCAGCAAAGATTCTTATCTACATGTAACCTACCAGAAAAATGTACCTAACTCACTGCTCCCAAGACACAGAAGTGCTATGGGGTCTTGTCTGCATGTTCTCTAGTGTCCTTGTTTCTGCAGGATTTAAAGGGCTTCTCTCAGAATCTTCCCCCTAAATTCCCTCATTTCCTTTGGACAAAGACACTGAGCAAGCCCTTACTTGTCATGCAAGTGATGAGGAAGAAGGGCTGTATTATCAGTCCTGAAGGAGCAGATTTCTACTTGGCAGCTTTTAGAAAACTGTATTGCTCTGAAGAAAAAAATTTCTGGCATTTCAGTCCCTGGCTCTGCACATCTACCAGTCTGATCTACCACATGAGTTCTTAGAGCATGAAACATTTCCCCTTGTGTAACTGGGCAATGTTCAGCCTTCATGGCCTTACAACAAATAATACTAGGGAGATTTGGGAGCAGAAACCATGCATATTCTATTTTTACAGATGAACCAGGCCAAACTGTCCCATTAACACCACCAGCCTGTATCCAAACAATCCCATTGACCTCAGCAGAGTACAGCTAAGAGGAGAGCTCAGCCTCAGCACGTATCCCCCATGGCTGTACCACAGTATGTAATTATTGCTGTTTGTTATTTCTATTGCAGCAGAACCCACAGGATCAAATAAGGATCAGAATCCCAACTGTGCTGGGTGCAGTACAAACATATAAGCAGTCATGGTGCCTGCACTGAAGAGCTTACAGCTGTGTCTCTTAGGAGAACATTTCTTCGTCTAATAGACTTCTCTATTAAGAACTGTTAATTGCTTAATTCAGCCTGATTTTTTTTCCCCTCTGCTTAGTTTCTTCTATTTCTCCTGCTTAGGCCCCCTAGACCATCCTTAATATTTCTCCATCCTTTACAGTGCCAACAGCTTTGCACACTGTGCAAGCAATTATCATTCCCCTCTTGTTTCTTGATTGTCTCATCAGACACTTCTCCCCCATTCACTTTCCAGTTTTCAGTCATGGGGTTTTTTTGCTGAAAACAACCATTTCTCTTCATTATTTTTATTGTAACAATGTATTCGGATCATTATCATTCCAGCATGGCTGAGTGACACTACTTGTGTGTCGTCTCAGAGGTATGATGACATGCTCCTTTGTAGGACTCCCCAAAAGCACATTCACACTCTGTTGCTCCCTTTGTCTGTCTTTTACTAGCAGAGAAATGGCTCATTGTCACCCTACACGTTTCCTTCACTGTTATTGCAACCTAAATATCACATCTTCCATTTACCAAAAGCCTGTTTCAGATTACCTCTTTACACACTTCTCTCCAGAGGCATTAGATGATGGCTTTTTTCCACTGTTCCAGAATGAATCTCATTTCACTGTTTCCTGCTCATATTTCCAGTCTCTAGGTCCCTTTGTATAACTTCTCTGCTTTAATTCACACACAGAAATCCTCAGCAGACCTTTCCTAGAAGCCTGTCTCTGTGGCAAAGTGTACCCATTGCAGTGCAATTACACCTTCAAAAGATCACAGGCTTGTAATGAAGGTTTAACTCACATAACTTACATGGAACTGCAGCTGTGATGCTCTGTTCCATGGCTAGACTGGTTTTCACTCCACTGGTTTACTGGTACAGAAAAACCCTGATCCTGTAAAGGTAGTGTTTAGAAATGCAAAGCTCAGGTTGATTATTTCTTGTAAATCACATACAGTGGTGAAATAGTGGTCATGCTAGTCTATGAACAATTCAGTATTCCGTTAAAGTTCCCAATAAATATTCTTTCTTAAGAGAAAGACTACTCTTCAAATGCAATTTTTTTCTGGTCCCACATTGACTCCCAGACTAGAACAGAACAGGATAAGAATCATGGGTTTGTTTCTCTTCTTTCTATACCTTTTTAAAAAGTTGAAAATCCATCAGATGACTTTATACTTGTAGGTCACTAATTGTATGTTATTAGACATCTCTGACCAATTGACTTTTCCAAAGGGAAGCATGACTCATCATATCTGAAGGCAGGTGCTTAGACATGCCAAAGGAAATCTCTTAACTGCTTTAAGATGGAGAAAGAAGCTTTCTTACTCTTTCACTATTACTGCAGTCTGTCCTCAAAAGTACTTTTCATAGCATCAGATGAGGTGCAGTCCCTTCCTCAGATCTGTTTGAAAAGAGGTCACAAATTTTTCAGGTGCCAGACACCCTGTTTAGACAAGAAAGCTATACCAGCTTTCAGAGATGTAATATTGCCTTGACTGCCTCCACAATTTATCCTATTAAGAAAAGAGTAGATGACCATGTTCCTTTTAATGATATCTGAATTTAAAACAAGGACACATCATAGTAATGATGTTCTTATCTGGGAGTTATTACGATTAGTTAAACTAGTTCCTACTTTTGACAGAAATACTTAATATTTTGTATCTTCCTTGGTCTTTGGGAAGGTTAAAGTAACTTCTCTGTGACAGATTAATCTTTTGTGGATTACCTTGCAATGATCTAAATTTAAAATTACTAATAGTGATGTCTTCTATTATCTCTAGACTCTTAAGCAGTTTTGAACGCATCACTTCAAGAAAAGTTGTGTGGGTATTCGGAAAAGGTAATGTGATGGGTTGTTTTTTGTNGTTTGGGGGTCCCTGTCTTGTTGTGCCTAGTATATAAATTTAATATATGTAAATATATATATATTCCTTCAATTTTCTCTTGCTGTTTTTTGCCGTTTCTGGAGAGGGAGGGGGGAATCTTTCTTGTGAGGTTTGGCTGTTGGCAGAGAGCCAACCCGAACTTTCACAGGTAAGTGTGAAGAGAGGTCAGAAGAGTCTTGCAAAATGGCCTAAGCAGAAAGATTGAATGGATTCTTGTTGTTTAGTCTAGAGAAGATAGCCTGGGGGTGCTGCTGATAGTGGTCTATACTTAGACAAGGAGGAAACAATCTATTCCCGAGAGGTAGGTCAACTTCATCAAGAAGTTAAAATGAGAGTTAAGAAAACTTGTATCAGTGAAGATAAAAAAGAAGTGGAATGCAATGGCTGAGCTGTGGATATGCGACCTGCTGCCCCCCACCACGTGGTCCCAAGGGACCCTGAAAGGAGCCACGCAGAGAACGCAGGAGAGGGACAAGACAGGAGGTTTATTGAACATGGGCAGGGATATATATAGGTCCTGGAGGAATCCAAATGCTTCCAATAAGGAGCCAGAGGGGATTCTTACTGTTACCAATAGAAATGTAGGGTTAACAACCAATAGGAAAGAATAAATAAGAATCAATAGGAAAATTCCCTGAAGTTTCTTCCAGGATGTCGCTTACATTCCTGAGTGGTGAGATAACAGTCATCTCAGGGGATTTTGGGAAGGGGACAGTGAGTTGGCAAAAAGAACAAGGCATCCATCTTGTAACATTCTTTTATGTAACAGTAAAAACCTCTGTTTTTAAGGCATTTGGGCTAGCCCCTTTATCTTCTTCACAAGTCCATTTCCGACAAGACTTCTTCCAGTCTAAATACCATTGATCCATTGCCACAGTGGAAGAGGTTTTTGAGCTTCCCGTACTAAAAATCTTGGGCCAGAGTAAAAAGGGTTAAAGAATGTTAAAAAGAGTGGGCTACTCAAATCACAGGGAATGATATATTAATATTTGTACCTTGGCAGGGATGAAACTCCTCAGCCATATGCACATATAATCCTGTAAAAATCTCAGGAAAATCAAGATAATTCGCACGGTAATGTATTGCATATTGTGAATAGCTCCTCAGTTAACTGAACCTGCATCTAGCTTTTCATATTAATCAATACAGCTTTATAGTAATTGCTTAGTCATTAAATCCATGCACATTGGGCCTGGCCACCTTTTGCAACAACATTTCTTCAGAGAATTTTTTAACCTCCTCTTCAGGCTTTGCATATCTTTTGATTCAGTAGGTGTCACTAGATTTTTGCATAAAGGGAAATAAAAAACCAAAAACGAAACCAAAAAACACTCCATGGAAATACAGTAAATGCACTGTTCTCTTGCCCAAAGATGCAGTCCTCTTTGCCCTGGCCCAGCGCTATCACACTCCTAATCAGCCTGAGGGGTTTTTTTAAGATGAAATCTGAAAGGAAGAAACAGCTGTCTGAGGAGCTGACAGGGAGCAATTGAAGCAACAGATCCCCCGACAAGTTGTTTCAGGTTCAAGGTCAATCAGATATTTTGCAGGAAAATAAGACTGTGAGTCCCTGTGTATAGCAAATCAAATTGTCCAGCTTTCTTATCTTCCTTCTGTCTCTGCTTTAAACAGCCCATCTATGGCTACTGCAGTGATCCTTTCTAGATGAAAGCTCTGGGGAAGGGAGTCCTTCATCAAGATGTCTCAGGCTCATTTGTTTTGTCAACAAACCAGTGTTTTTGAAGCCGCTCTGGGAACCACAGGGAAGATGCTACAAACACAATAATGTATTATCTGGGGAAGAATTTAAAGATGGAAAAGGAGTCAGATGTCACTGGGACATGTTGCTCCTTGTTTCTATGGCGAGGGTGAGCAAAAAGAAATAATCCATGAAGAACACTCAGGTACACTCTTTTCCCTGCATTATTCTACACATCAGTTATAGAAAGAAGAGTTTTAAAATAATTGTTTAAACTGTGTGAGTTGCAAAATGGCTTCTGACAAAGAGTGTCATATTCTCGCTGTCTATCTGCCTGCATGTCCAAAGGTTATATTTGTGCAATATTTATTTTGGCACCTGCATATTGACAGTAATGAACTGTGATGGTTATCTGCAGAGGATGTGGAAGCAGTGCAATATTTCCCATTGTCTCACAAGCCCAGGTAGATGCAACTTGAAGTAGATTGGTCAGCTCTGAGTGAAGAGGGCGGGTGTATCACTCTTTCCACTGCCTTTCTATAGTTGGGTTCTTCTCTGCTCCTCATTTTTCAAAAGTTGTTGCTCGCTAATTGGAACAGTCAATGAAAGAATGTAGCACAAAATGCTACCTTGTTGTCCCGTGTAATATCTACCTGGTGTAAAATGTAGATATTTTTCAAGCAATGATGACATTTACTGATTTCTCCTGGGCATTGAAACACATCTGTGTCTTTCCATCCGTGAAAATTCAAAATAATACTTCAGAGAATAATAGAATGGTCTGGGTTGGAAGGGACCTTAAAAGCCACCTCATTACAACCTCCTGCCATGGGCAGGGACACCTTCCACTAGCCCAGGTTGTTCCAACTCTGTCCAATTTTTCCAGAGTTAGAGCATCCCCACCTTCTCTGGACAGCCTCTGCCAGGACCTCATCAGGCTCTGAGTAAGGAATCTTTCCTAATATCTAGTCTAAATATCTCCTCTTACAGTTTAAAACCATTCCCCTTTGTCTTAGCGCTGTCTTGTCTACAATAAAATCTGAGTGTCAGGGCCAGAAATATTTTCTCAAGGACAGTTTTATAGACAAAGGAAATCTTTTCAGATGAATAATCCGCATCATAGGGGGTAAAGTTTTATAGTCAGAGATTACTTTTTCTAAAGAGGCAGATCTTCAGCTAAAATCACCAATACTCTTATAATTCAACAAGCTGAGCATCTGGACTGTAAAAATTAGTGGGTTTTTAGTTTTATGTCTACTGTGTTAAAACACTTTACCCTCTAATTCCATGTAGTTGTTCTGCTATCTGAATGTCACACTTCCAAAAATTGTCCTTGAATCATATTCCAGATCATCTTACATAAACCCAGTGCTTTTATCTAGTTTATGCTGCATAATTAAGGACAAACTATTCAAATTACTAAAGACACAATTTTTCATGATGCCAGAGCCAGTAACAGTCCCAATGCTGACTCTCATTCATGAGTGTCGGTGTGGTAGAGATGAAAGGAATAAGTGAGAATCTTTGTAAGTTTTTGCCCAAAGGGAAGAAATTATTTTTGTATTTGCACTGGAAAAAAACCCAAAAAACCTCACAGAACAATGGAACCTATTCAACTTAGTCTTTAAAAAATGTACATATGCTAAGAAAATCACCCTAACTGGATGTGTCAGACAATCATGTCCTTTTTTATTCTTTAGTTAATTTTATAGAGTATGTGTTGTTACTTACTTTGTTTATAATGTTAATTATCATAGTGTCGTAGAACAGTTTCAGTTGGAAAGGACCTTAAAATTCATCTTGTTCCAACCCTCCTGCCATGGCCAGGAACATCTTCCACTAGTGAGTTTTCTTAGAGCTCCATCCAGCATGGACTTAAACATTTTCAGAGGTTGAGTGGCCACAGCTTCTTCAAGCAACCTGTTCCAGTGCTTCATCACTATCATAGTAAAAACTTTCTTTCTAATATCCAGTCTAAACTTACTCTCTTCCAGTTTGAAGCCTTTCCCCCTTGTTCTATCACTACATGATGTTGTAAAGTACTTTTCAGCTGGAGTAACTTATTGCATTAGGTCCAGTTCTGTCAACTTCTTTAAGTAATTCCAGTTAGATCAGAACTGTGACTTCACCAATCTCCCTGTACGGGCTTGTCACACAACACGCAGTGCAGTTCAGTGTTCTGACCTTTACCTTTTGGATGTCTCAGGGTCTGTACCACATTATGTCAGAGTTGTGGTCAGTACTTCACAACTTCTTCACAACCAGTTTAGATTATGACCTCATGAAAACCAGTAACCTCCTCATCCTTTTTTGCTCCAAGTACAAAGAGTACTTAGTGGATCTTAGATTTACTCTGCTCTGAAAACTGACATGGAAATGGATATGCCTTTATCAGTCAAAAATTAACAAAGAAACACCAGAAGTTTTTTCTCTTGGCGTGGTGAGGAAATAACTTGGATAAGTACATAAATTCAGTTTCCTGATTCAGGCACTACATGATGAACCAGAATAGGGTAAGATAAGACAGAACAAGTCAGAACAGAAATTAGATGAATGTCAAGAAGTTTGTTGGCTTCCCACCAGCACAACCATTTGCATCTCACATACATTAATTCTTCATGAGCCTCAAAAATACTGAGTTTATTAAACCAGGCTGAAGTGAAACCACCCATGGATTTTCAGCATGCTTCTGATTCAGTTCAGCCTTTTCACACAGCTAGAAAAATGTAAATAACTTGCCATGCCTGTATAGAAAATTTGTGAAGAAATAACATTTGCCACTCCCTGGAAAACAGAAAATTAATTTTACACAAATAAAATGTTAATGTTTACTCCCACTCAGAGTGATAGAAATGACAAACTTCTAAAATTAAAAAAAAAAAAAAAAATTAGTTGTGTGGCTGGCTTGCAAGGACTGAGGTGGAATTTTTCATTGTTTCAATGCTAAATATTAATTTAAACTAAAACTCCCATTGGATTTGTACTTCCTTATTGATAAAATCCTTATCAGTGTTAGGACACTGGAGGAGTTAGCCTTTCTTGACTTATTTATGTACTCTAAATATAACAGTCATACATCAAATAAGAAGTACATTTATAAATAATTTATGGTGGATGAATAATGTATTCTTAGATGTCTTAATAAATGACTAATCAATTGTTATAGAATCCACAGGTCAAAGGTTACTTCTAAACATGGCAAATAAACTGCATGAGTAATAAGCTGTCCAGAAATCAGAATTCTGGAAGGTGCTTGTAACTGTATAGATAACCATTCATATCCATGATATGCATACAACTAGGTTTGATGAATAATACAATAAGAAACAAAATGCAAAGCACAAACATTTGTTGAGTATCTTTCTGAGAACAATTGATTTTATTCTTCAAGGGGTTTTCTCTCCAAAAGCATATTCCTGGTTTTCAACTGGTTCATGCAAGGTACAGATAGTGTACAAATCTTTTATAAAATTACTGTGTAATCAGTGTCACAAGTGATGCAGGTTATTTTTGTACTGTTATTACCCAAGATTCCTTCAAAGATCTGCATATATTTATAAACAGGAAGCCAAATTTCTTCATCAGCATTTCTTATGCTATAGGAAAGTTCTTGTTTAGCATACATAATTGGTTGATGCACAGACCTGGTACTAATGGTCAACATGAAAAGACTGCAGAAAGCCAAAAATGTGTGATAAAGAGTGTTGTAGGATTGTAACCTGACTCCAGACTTGAGTATCTAAGCAGTATCTTATGTGACTATTTGTAGAACAGTATGATCTTCAGTGTATTCCTGCCCAGCAGAGGAAAGGACCAATGTTACACTCTCTGGTGACCTTCAAAGCCTTGTCCCTGAGTGGCAGGTCATATATATTGCATAGCTTTGATTAACTACTCTTGAAGGTCTCATAAGAACTCAATAATGAAAAGAAAAGCCAGACATAGGCAGCAAGTTATACAGTATTTAGGAAAATGGAAACTCTTAGATTATGGTTGGTTGATCATTTTTCTTCCTGAAAGAGTAAGAATATATATAAGGATAAATTACTTTCATCACATCTTTTAATAAGATGAGAGAATTAATTCATTGTACAGTCTTCTTTTTGTTTTTCTTAAACGCTGTTTCTGAGAGCATAGAAGAGAAGTCTATGAGACTGCTTTTCAGCACATTAAATAATCCAAAGGAAAAACCTGAAAGACAACTGAATGTGTCAGCTAAACAGTTTAAGCTCTCCAGCATCAGTCTCTATAGGCAGCAATTACATTTCGAAGGAAAATGTTTTACAATTGTAATTACACATAATAGGAGGAATGTATTTTTTCCCTTTATCCTACTCCCATGGTGAGTCAATTTAATTTTTAAATACAAGAGACATAATTGATTTTAGCCCTAGATTAGTACTGAAAATGATCTATATGTGCTCTCACTAATGGAACATGAGAATTGGCATTCCTTGGGGACCTTAACCCAACCCCATTCATGGCAACAATTATTAGACCCTGACAGGTTAGCTACTAGGAAGAGGGAGGCATAGAATACCCTGCTGATTAACAATCTAGTGAAATAATTAATGTTATGCTCTTCTCATTTAATTACGGATTATTCACAAATATATTATTATTAGAGACCACAAAGGGAAGTGGCTGTGCAGAGTTTTAACTTCATCTGTGCTGCTTAGAAGGCCTTTTGTAAAGTGTTTAGGAAGCCTCTTGTTTTGATTTGCTTCTGAGTATGTTTTAAATAAATGGGGAGCTTTAACAGGTTCATTCAACACCCTGAGAAACAGAAAGTTTCACCCTGGTATCAGTAGAATTATATCAGGCTTAAATGTATGATATCAAGACTACGTTTGCTCAATATATTAGAGTAGGGGGTGAGCAATCAGCAGCAATGCACCTTTTTCAGTTTCTAATGCATTTTTTCTTTCTGTGTGTTATAATAATTTATATCAATCAAAACATATCCTTTTACAGGTTGTTATGAATAAAAAGAAAAAGCAAGGGACTTTACACTCCAGCCATATATATTACTTTTTTTTTTATCAGCAATAACTTCAGTCATTTTAGATGTCAAGTAGTTTATTTTAAATAAAATGAAAGTCAAGTTAATGGGAAAATGTTCATGGCATCTGGGAAATGCCAACCCCTGTGGTTCACTGACCAGCCAGATTATTTATGGGTAATTTGACGCATCTTTAATTTCAAGTGACATACACACATGGGCATCGAGACTAAACTACCTTGATTTAATTAAGACAAGAAAAAAAAAAAAATGCTTTGCTCTGCTGAATATTTGCTGTTTTCTGGAAAATAAGATCTCCCAAATCTCACCTGAGTTGCAGCTTTGTTAGTTTTCAGTTGAGGGATTCGTGGGTTTCAGATTTATTTTATATTCTTCACCAAATTTGCACGAAGAGTTAGATATGCTAAGGCCAGTGGGAAAAAACAGCCCAGAATTTAAAGCATGGGAGTTCAGAGTCTGGCTCATTGCTAGTAACACTCGGTATTTGTTGTGACATGGAATTGTGTTGTAGATCTCAATCCTTTCCATCATCCAGAAAGACAGAAAAAGAGACTTCAAAGAAGATGCACTGCAACCTTCCTAACTAAGCTGTGCAGTCAGGATGTTCTTGTCACTCTTGTTTCTTGTCCTTGATGTAGTACAGAATCTTGTGTAGACAAATTCATATATAGCCCTGCTGACTTCAGGCTAGACATGGCACTCTCTCAGCATGGAACTTGTTGACCATATCTTGAATCCTCTTCCTGAATACTCTCCCACTCTTTCTATATTGGATTTGCAGCTACTGCTTGGGTTTTAAATGTAGAATAATAGCACAGTTATGAGCATTTACTGAACAATGCAAGTCATGGTGAAAATCATCACTCCTTCGGAAGGATGAGGCTTGTTATTTGGGAGGGATCATGTTGTTAACTACAGCAACTCAAGACTGAGCAGACTGATCTGAGACTGGCTATGACACGCAACTGTGTTGAAAATATCCCTGTTCATTGCAATGGAGGGTGGAGTAGAAGACATTTAAAGGTCCCTTCCAACCCAAACCCTTCTACAATTCTGTAATTTTATAACAGTAAGTACCATCCTTCAAAGACATTATGCATCATCAGCAGAACATACATGCAAAGAAAGTGTGTTATGCTGGTGAAGGGGTAGATAAAATTGCTTTACATCAAACACATCTAAAAACCCCTTTTATTTGTCCTCAAGTGAAAACTCTGCAAGCACAGAAATATGTGTCGCAAGCATATCTTGAAGTTTCTGGTAGTCAAAAAGGCTACATATGGTATTTGCATTCAGCAATATTTTGTACTTCTTCTACAACTTTACACAATTGCAACTTTGTGCTGTGTCTAATGAAGACCACTACCAGTCTTAGTAAAACCCATGTGAAAAATATGCTCTGGTTTGGCTTGGAATATGAACATTGTTTCTAGACAAAAAGAGCCAAAGTACTATTCTGATGTTCAGTAGAAGGTTGGGAGTTAAAATACTAACATAAGGCCAATCCCAAGGTAATGATCTAAGATACCTGCAATGAACTGCCCTCCTTGATGTCTGCCTACCTGTCCTTATCACTTCTATTTGCTGCAGGACTAGTGCATCTTTGCTCATTTTGGACCGGACTGGATCACACCTGATATCCTCAGAGCACAGGAAAAACAGGTAGATGAAAAATGTTCTGTTTAAAAGAGCCAGCAGTGCAGAGAGTGGACCACAGCTGTTTAGTATCACTGCATAAGACTACACAACATTGACAAGGAGCAGCTCAGTGGTACGGCCTTACATCTGCTCAGCATTATGAAGTCTGTTAAGGAATAGCCACTGCTGACCTGTTATACTCAGACTTTGTCCTCTCAACATGCATTCTAATTGGAGGCAAACAGCTCCATAGCATACATAGCAGACAACATGTTCAACTCAGCAGGATCCTATAGACA
This sequence comes from Scytalopus superciliaris, assembly GCA_013400415.1. Lineage (NCBI taxonomy): Eukaryota > Metazoa > Chordata > Aves > Passeriformes > Rhinocryptidae > Scytalopus > Scytalopus superciliaris. The sequence continues at coordinate 54,229 of VXBX01000233.1, read as the reverse complement.
CAGCAAACGCTAATTGATAGCACTGTGTCAGCTATTGGCAAAACTCAGCATCACTCATGTGTAGCTTTGCCACAAAAAACAGAAGGACAAATAGGTGTGTACAAATGGCATTTCCCAGTTTGAGTTGTAACATAAGAGGTAGGACATTAAATCAATTAAGAGGAGAAATTTCCAAACTCCAAGTGTGTGTGGCTAGCCGTCGTGAACGACGATGCTTTTTATGCCTGCGCGAATGGATTTATTACGTGGAGCAAAGCGTGCGCGGAAAACTCCAAGTATTACCTGAATAAATGTGGTAGTGTCTACTCTGGGAGATTTTAAGTAGAATTTATTTGGGGAAAAGAAGTTAAGAGGTGGGATGTTAGTTATTGTTTCACCTTCTTTCTTCTTACAGTGTTTCCACCTCTGTTATACAGACAGTGAGACAGTTTCTCCTATGAGACTACTCTGATAATTCCCCTTCTCAGTGATGCTGAGCAGTAAGACAAGGGGTAACAACACAAACTGATGTACAGGAAGTTCCAACTGAACATGAGAAGGTGCTCTCTTGTGCAGTGACTGAGCATTGGAATAGATTGCCCAGAGAAGATGTGGAGTCTCCCTCACTGGACATATTCTTGAGCTGTTTGGACATAATCCTTTGCCATGTGTTCTGGAATGAGCCTGCTTGAGCAGGGAGATGGGACCAGATGACTCACTGTGGTCCTTTCCAGACTTGCCCATTCTGCGATTCTGTGATTATCTGCCCTGAATGGTCATACTTTGAGTGTTTATCAGATGGCATTCACTTTCTTGTGATTTCATTGTGGATAGATGCAAGTGCAATGCTCTGTCTGAATCACTGTTTTTGGGGGCACCCCTTCTATTGCTATGAGAGATGAAGAACGTGCTTTCTCAAATGGATTCACAGACTCAACCCTGTGCACTCAAATTTTCACTCAAAATGAAATGGTTCCTAATAGTATATATGGGGAAGAAACACTGCTGTTTATTCCCTGGTTTCCATTTGAACACTTATCCTTACTGCCTTGCTCTCCAAATAAATCCAGTCTTTCTGTGGCACATTAAGGCTGACCAGCAGAGTGCAGCAGTCATTGGATAAGAAGGTTTTGCACATCATACTTTCTATCCCTTGCCTGGACAAAGAGGAGGCCCCTGAAGGCAGATTTCAGTCCCAGATGTGCACACATGCTAGTTACAACTAGAAATTCCTTACTGAAACATTTCTAAAACGTTGCTATAGAAGTGCTATTCATACCTACTTGTGTGTTGATTGGTCTAAAA
>VXBX01000233.1:33477-52917 GCA_013400415.1 Scytalopus superciliaris | reverse complement strand
AAAAAAAAAAAAAAAATGTGAGCAGCTGATCATGCAGAACCTGAGAAAACAGACAGTAACAGCACCTTGGTATATACAAATAATAGTGAGAGGGTCTAAGTACCTGACTGTAAGCTCTGCATTACATGGACATTTTTCATCTATTTATTTATGATGAGGAAGATGATGATAAAGATGATAATGATGGAGAGTAACTTTACAAAGTTCCAACATGTAGAGACTCCTACGAGTTCAGGGAGGATCTGTTGCTAGGATGATGGCACAAGATGGCTCTAGGCTGTTACATTCCAAGTGAATGGGACACAGCAAATGTGGAAGGAAAAAAGAAAGTTGAAAGGACTACCAGTCCAGTGATTCTAGACGGTGTACAGTAAACAGCAAGGATAAAGTAGGTTAAAATTAGATGGTCTATTGACTCCTTTAAATATGCTTCAAAATGACTCTGTAGATAATTTATACAAGCTCACAAAGGCTGTACAAAGACTGACAGTGGGACTCATATATTTAACTTCCTTTTAAGAAATCATCTTGTGCAGTTTTTAAGCTGAAGCACCAAGTAGAGCTATTGCAAAGTGAGTGGTATGAGGAGTGATTCAGATGAATGCACAGAGCATGATTTCCCAAAGGGGTTACACATACTGTGAGAAAAATGGGATTCCCTCTGTCCAGGTCCACAGACCTACCTAGAGCATCCTCCAGCCTGGAGAGTACATACAGTATCACAGGCAGGCCATGAAATTAAAAGCACCATCTTCCCTCATATTTGTTTAATGATTTAGCTTGATGCAAGTTTAGCAACCGGAAGGAATATAGATGAGCTTTTCAGCATATTATGACAAAGCTGAAGCCATTTAGCAATTCCCAGTGAATCTTATAAATCAGTTGTGGAATGCTGGATAAAAGGGTGGACAGTATCTAGAGCTTCCAGCTCTTAAAACTCAGCCTTTGAAATATATGTAAAAAAATTAATTCTTTGGTATGAAAGATCTAGTACAGAATGTGATACCCAAGATTTATCTTCTCAAACATGGGTACTTATTATAGACAGAGCTAACGGATGGAGAAAGAAGCTCTCAGATCATAAAGCAGCAGGTGTGCAAGGAAGAGTTCAGGTCTCTAGGCTCTTTATCCATGCCTTCTCTTTAAACTAGATTGCTTCCATATACTTAATGCAGTAAATAAACTAAATTTGTAGCTGAATTTAGTGAGACCCTTCACAGAGATGTTTATGTTTCAAATCCAAGTACTTGGACTGATTCTTATTCTTGTCCTCCCTATCCAAAAACAGGCTTGTAATTTTTCTTTCTGCTTCCCCATTGCTTGAGCCCAGCTCCACAGGAGAGTTTCAGAACAGCTTTCCAGTATCTGAATGGGCCCACAGAAAAGCCAGAGAGAGACTCTTTGTCAGAAACTGTAGTGATAGGGGAAGTGGGAATAGGTTCAAACTGAAATGGGGGAAATTTAGGTTAGATATACAGAGAAAATTCTTTACTGTGAGGTTGGGGAGGCTAGAGAAGCTGTGGCTGCCTCACCATGGTCAAGGCCAGGTTGAACGGTGCTTGGTAACAACCTGGTGTAGTGGAAGGTGTCCCTGCCCATGGCAGGGATTGGAACAAGATGAGCTTTAACTTCTCTTCCAACCCAAACCATTCTGTGACTCCATGACTCAAGAACCCTGGTGGTGAAAGATTTTGATTTAGAGCTACTATTTATTTAGGATACTTACCTATTTAACACTACCTATTTATTTTGGATACAAAAGCCTCTAAGACTCAGTGAAGCCCTACTGAATTGTGACCCACCAAGTGACTTTCAATTATTTTCTATCTGGAACTATTGGAAATATTTTGTGGTCACATCACCTAACCTAGCGATTATCTGTTCAGCTGATTGTTAAGTAGAACTGCATTCTGTTTGTTCATTGATGATTTTTAATTATAATTCTAACTCTGTCATGAGCTCTAATCAATACAGTTCCGGGAAACCTCAGAAGCTGAAAGAGGGAGAAATAATCATTAGATGTTATTAAAGTGATGGCCAATAGAAGCACAATTCTTTGTACAATGGGCAATGTTTCAAGTGCTATTGATTTGCTTTTATAACAATTATACTGTACTCAGGAAAGCTGGGAAGTTAGATGAGGAAGGACGAAAGTCAAGGAAAAATAAAGAGAAACAAAAATTTATGGCTGTTATTCATATCTTAGGAGGCACAATTGCTGAACATGACAGTTTAGATGACAATTTGTTCTCCCAGACCTTTAGAAAGAAGCCATGCTTTCTGAATGTGTTTTCTTTAATCTTTCATGTTAAATATTTTATTTTAATACTGTCATTGCCTACTGTGGGCCTAGGGAACATAATGTTAACCATACTATGATAGTCCCATTCCATGCAATGTGATAATTCTTCAGACAGATTTAATGTGAAAAAAGAATGTTCCACATACATGATTTATAATAGTTTTATAAGGTGAAGTAATTACATTATCAGATATCCCTGATGTGTTTGAGCAATAAGGCACCTTCATAATAACATATGACATCTTATAATTACCACAAGGCAATTGCACTCCTGGGGAAAGTAGGAGGCCAAAATACATGTCTTGCCTATACAATGCCCCAAAGGATGTTATTATCAGAATATAAATAAATAAATACAATGAAAAGAAGATGAAGGAGGAAGAAGCTGATACTGAATAATGTTGAGCTGTGTTATAATGTAATTCAAGATTTATAAGAAAGGGCAAAAGTGTATTTTCATGCTGGGATATGATGTGACAGTTCAGAATATCTAAACAGCAATTTTAAATGAGCAGCACTAATCACAGAAGTTGACCCATCTCCCCAGAAATCTCCTTGGCCAATCAAAGTCATTTAGTTAAAAATCAGACCAGACTGAGAAATACATTAACTATGCAACATGATTTTGTTGCTCACAAAGCTGTTGCAGTATATATTTCTAGGTGATTTACCACATTTGTGATTCTTATTTCAAGGTTTCTCCCTCCTCCCAAATGTTCTTATAGACTTGTTAGTGGAATACTAAGTGTAGGGATTTTTTTTAAAATTTATTTTGAAGCCCATCATTATTGCAGCCCAGAAACGAGCTATGTCCTGGGCTGCATCATAAGCAGTGTGGGCAGCACGTCAAGGGAGGGGATTCTGCACCTCTATTCCACTCTTATAAGACACAATCTGTAGTGGTGCATCCATGTCTAGGGTCCCTAACATAAGGAGGATGTGGATTTGTTAGAGCGAGTCCAGAGGAGGCCACGGAGATACTCCAAGGGCTGGAATCCGTCTGCTCCGAAGACAGGCTGGGAGAGATGGAGGTGTTCACCTGGAGAAGAGAAGTCTCCAGGGAAACCTGAGAGTCCTTCCAGAACCTAAAAGGGGCTCTAGGAGAGCTGGAGAGGGACTTGGGACAAGGAATGGAAGGACTGGACAAGGAAGAATGGTCTTAAACTGAAAGAGTGCTTNAGGAGGCCACGGAGATACTCCAAGGGCTGGAATCCGTCTGCTCCGAAGACAGGCTGGGAGAGATGGAGGTGTTCACCTGGAGAAGAGAAGTCTCCAGGGAAACCTGAGAGTCCTTCCAGAACCTAAAAGGGGCTCTAGGAGAGCTGGAGAGGGACTTGGGACAAGGAATGGAAGGACTGGACAAGGAAGAATGGTCTTAAACTGAAAGAGTGCTTGTTTATGTTAGATATTAGGAAGAAATTCTTGGGGTGGTAAGGGCCTGGCACAGGCTGGGCAGAGAAGCTGTGGCTGCCCCATCCCTGGAAGTGTCCAAGGCCAGGTTGGATGAAGCTCTGAGTGACCTGGGATAGTGGAAGGTGTCCCTGCCCATTGCAGGGGTTTGGAATGAGATGAACTTTAAGGTCCCTTCCAACTCAAACAATTTTGTGATTCTATGATCTGATAAATCTGCTACAGGTTTTATTTTCTTTTTCTTCCCAGAAATCAGTGGAGGGTGGGGGTGAAAAGAGGAACTTTTCTGTCATCAGAATCTTTCTTGTTATTTATTTCTGACTATTTGACTTTTTTTTTNTTTTGTTTATTTGTCTTTTTTTTTTTTTTTTTTTTTGCAAATTCTAGTTAGGCAGATGTCTGGTATCTGTTATACTCAGAGGTCCCTTCTACTATCCTCCATTCCCTCTTTTGGCCTAAGAAAATTAAGCAAGTGACTAATCTTATGGGCAACCACTATGTAGAGTTTCATGTTCTTCAGATAAGGAAGGATTTTGAAATTCTAGAAAAGGACCACTGGAGAGTTACCAAGATCATGAGGTTACATGATCTAACACCAGCATAGGCCTTGGGATTGCTTATTTTGGGGAAGAGGAGGTTGAGAGAGGCCTAACATCAGCCCATTTGATGGGCATTAACAAGATGATGTTCCTGTACTCTTTCCAGGCAGAACTGATCATAAGAGAAACATGGGTAATGGTGTGGGAAGGCAGTGCAGTGCCGCAACAGGTTACACAAACCAATTTAAATACTCAAACAATTCGCTTTATCCTCCTCTCTCTACCATGCCACACGTTTCTGGCTGAAATCAAAAGCACAGTAAATGGAAGTCAATTTATGTGCCCTTTGACACCCAAAAATCACTTGGTGTTGTTTTCTCAACTCAAAAGGATTATGTGTCTTATGCTGTTGTTTCCATTTTACAATTAAACGGAAGAACTTAATCAAAGGAAATCATGTCTCACCAGGAAGCTGACTGTGGGTAAAGAGGCTGGAGGGGGAAGGGAGAATCCATAGTTTTACCTAACATGTATGAGGCTCAAACATTACCCAAACAATCAGCAAATCAAAGAAGCTTCACTGCTGTACTGCATCAGGCAGTGCAGGCTGTTACCTTACTCCCAGTGACAAATGGGGATAGATGGATTTCAGTTTCAGGTTTCATTCCTGAGGTGCATTTCACGGCGCTCCCCAGAGCTTCACAATGTGCTTTGGCTCCCATCAGAACTTCCCTGACAACTGCTATAAAGTTTTTTACACTTTGGGAGCTTTAAGGTGGATGCAGTTTTGCCCAGTTTCTGCATGGCAACAGACCTGTAGCACATTACACAGCCAATTATGGGTGTCACAGAAAACTCCATGGAATTTCTCTGAGCACAAAAGAAACCTGCTTTGTACAGACAGGATGGCAATTGTGTAGTGTCCACTCACCCAGTTCTCATTCCTTGTATCTCCTTATTTTGTTCTTCCTTCCTGTTTCCTATTTTTCTGTGCTCCTTTTTCTGTGCATCTTCTTTTCTTCTTAAATTCTCCCAACTTTTTCTTTATTTTTTTCATTTTGTCATTCTTGTGAGAAAACACTTTATTATAAACCAAGGCGCGTTCCAAAACAAAATTCTCTCTGGAAATGCCAGAAAAATCCACCTAATGTCTGCTGAGTACAAATGACACTGAAGTGCACAGAGTATCCTCTACTCTAATTTTAGTTACCAGGTTCAACTAGTGGTATTGATTCAGCTTGTACCTGAATTTACAGATTGTCATGTAGATAACTAAATGTGAACCAGGTGTGTACATTTCCATTGTCGGCAAGGACATGATTCAGCAGCTTTAATATACAAAAAATAATTAATAATCTTTGGGATTTCTAAGGCATAGTGGATGATCTCCAGCTAACCAGAAGTACCCTATAGATCCCATGAAATGGCTATCATGGATAATCCAGATCCCCAGCACATTTTGAATGGCAGTCAGTGCTATGTGTAGGACAGAATCAAGTCCCAAGATGTTCAGTGGAGTCCAGAGATATAATGAACCTAACCTAAAGAAGACATCTGCATTTAGTCAGCTAAATGACTTTAGGCTCCATTGACTGTACTGACTAGATTTCCAATGGCTACACTGAGAAGTGATGCCAGAAGCATCGTTGTGTAAAGCTATATTCAGCCTCCTAAACTTTGTATCCTAGTTCGTCAGCTGAGTCCCAGCTTTTGTTTGCCTTCTAAAACTAGGATTAAATGCCATCACTTGTGCAGGTGCCACAAAAAAAAATGGAGTAAAGGAGTTCTGTTACTTTTGCCTAATTTTTCCACCAAATTGACAGATATGTACAAATAAATAGTAGGCATTTGCATGTATGTGAATAGGAAATCCAGATTTGTTTGACATTGCCAGTACTTGCAGGCCTCTGTTAAGCATTTATAACTATTAACCTGCCAGTAGTTGTTCAAATTCTGGCCCTCCTTGAGGTTTCAACTTAGTAGTAGGTCAAAAGCAAAAACAAACAAGCAAACAAACAAACAAACCAAAAGTTAAACCCTGTGTTTAACTTAAACTCTGTTCTTGGATTAAAACGTGGGGGGGTTTGTTTGGTTTTGGTTTTTTGCCATTACAGGGACATGTGTTTGCTTTTCAAAAGCAGCATCTGCTTTTTCAGCTTTCCTAAAAGGTGTTGGTCTTCCATGTACACTTACACATTGTCTTAATTAAAACTAGGGCCTGTAGAAATATTGTAAGTACTTTTATTAGTTTGGGAAAGACTCGTTTTACATACAATTTGTTATGGATTTATATTTTCTTCCTGCTTTTTCTGGTTTCTTTGTCTTTGCATTCTTGAAATAAAGGGATCTCAGTGTCAGTTCACTAAAAATATTTCACATTATTCTTCAGATTCCTGAAAGTTACAGCCAATGCACATATCTACAAAAAGTGTAATTCAAACACTGGGATGAATATATCTATTAATGGACTTATGTGGAAAAGTATTTAGTTCTTTCAACTGACAAACATTAAGGGACATGGACATAGTTAGTAAAACACTGGTTATGCAATAGAATGAAAACTGTAAGGAAGCTCATGAGATTTATAATGCTTCAACATTAAAGGAAAAAAAAAGGATTCTCACAATACACTCACAAAGAATGGATGCTGTATTCAATATCTGGTCAAAAAGTTACTTATCAAATCAAAGCCAACATCTTAATGGGTAGAATGTTCTCATTAAACTCTAATAAAAGCCTCAACCATGATATAAAATCCATAAGACTTTATTTTAATCCTACTAAATCCTGTCAGGAACTTTTGTTATCAGTATCACACACCATCTCCATAAGTATTCCAAAAGGAGCCTGAAGTTCCTATGGTTTCCATCACTTTTTTCCATTAAAATTTATTCTTACTATTATATTAGAATAGCATTATACAAATAAAACATCTAATAAAAATCCCTTTTAAGAATGTTATGTTGCTATTAAACATTGCATAAATTTAATATGAATTAGATTCTATTAAATTTAATAGGTTTTGAGTTATTGAGTTTAATTCATTTTCAATAAATTTCAATTAAGCCCAATTTGTTTCAATTTTTTATTAATTCCAGTCACTATCAATTATCTTCAATTAATTTTGTCTACTTGTGCTACATTTTCAGGTAATTCTCCATTACTTTCAATTAGTTTCCATTAATTTCAAGTGGGTTTTGTGTCTGTTAACTGATTTCATAAGAAACAAATGTCCTTCTTTAATGTGGGTAGTACTACTGCATATCCTCGTGCCATAAATGAGTAATTCAGGGCCAAATCCTCATGTAAGGATAGTGGCATAGTCCCAACAGTGTCTGTGTAGTACTGCTGAGCAAGAAGAGTCAGAAAACTGATGTTTCCTAAGAAGTAAAGAATACCTGGGAACCAAAATCAGAATAAATTTCACCTGAATCTACCTCGAGGTCTGGATTTCACCCCAATCTTTCCAAGCAAGTATACTATTTATCCTGCCTTAATGCTCTCGTTTCTCAATAATATTGTGAGACAAAAACACAGTCAGTAGAATATGATTCTTCTCATCCTAAAATAGTATGAGATCACCTGCACTGAGGAAAGTCCAGATCTAAGCCGTATTGACTATATGGATTGTATGTCCACTGATTACAGTAACATTCAAGACAATTGGTTTAGATGTAGACACTGAGAGAGTAGAAATGTGAAAGTAGGTAAGACGATCACTAATTCAAACATGTATAGTTTGGTGACCTGCCCGTTTCCCATGAAGGACAGAGGATGGATAAAAGAATTATCTTCTATGTTGTTTCCAGGTCTGTGCTCAGTTTAAGCTTGTAATTACTATAATTAAAACTTTCAGTGTTCTAGGTAAGAACAATTCGGGGTAAACAACAATTTTATCAGGGGAAAAGTTTGTGTGGTAGAATAACATATGAATATTCTTTGAGAGAGAACGTGGATGAAGAGATTTATAACAGTTTCATAAACCATGGAATCACAGTTTGAGTTGGAAGGGACCTTAAAGGTCATCTTAAACTGGATCAGGTTGTTCAGAGCCCAGTCCAACCTAGTCTTCCATGTTTCCAGGGTTGTGACATCCACCACTTCTCTGGGCAACCTGTGCCAATGTGTCACCACTGTCATTATAAAAAATATTTTCTATCTAACCTAACCCTACTCTCCTTTAGGATAAAAGCAATACCCCTTATCCTATTGCAGCAGAGTCTGTCCCTACCTTTTTCTTTTTTGTTTGTTTGTTTGTTTGTTTTGTCTAATTGTATTGATATCTTTACTGTCAAAGCAACAGTTGCTTTCAAGTAAGTTCTGCAAAGTAAGTCAATCATCTTGCAGCTGCACCAAAATCACCCACAACAAACTTTTGGTTTGTTATGTTAAAAATAAAGTTAAATAATCTCTTTAATATTTCTGCAAAATATACTTCATGAGAGAAAACCAGCAGGCTTTATACTCTGAAAATTGAAGCTTCAATTCAAAAGTGAGGGAAATTGTAATATAGCTAATCACCTGGAATACATATCTGGATGCTCATCTCAGTTTGAGTATTTTCTATCTACAAGCCACCTCTGCTGTAATGTGTGCCAGACATCAAAATCTGCAAAAAGAGTCAAGGCTTGTTGGAGTCATGGGAGGCTTCACATTTTCCTTCACTGAACTTTTGGGTAATGGCCTGAAGCACAACCAGTCCAATGTTTTGGTGGTCAGTCTGCTGTGTTTATTTTAGCCCACTATACATCCAGAAAGCCAACACTCAAAAGGTCTGTTTAAGCTCAAAGTGGCTGATCACGTTTTACAGACTCAGTAACACCTATGCAGGAAGGGTTGGCTATTTATTCTCACCAGCCACATTAACATCTAGAGCTAGGAACAAATTTTGCTATGCAGCCATACAATTACACAGTTTATCGTCACCAATGTCAGTTCTCACCTCCTCCAAAATTACCATCAGCTTCAAAGTTTCTTTAGTGAACCACAGAAAAACAGTTCAACTTTCTTAATCTGGTAGGGATGTCCTAATGCCAATCTCTTTTCAGCAGCTGAAAACGTGAATGATAGAAACACTTTCCTGGATTAGTATAATCAACAAATATAGACAATGTTTGTTTATACAGATCAATACTCAAAATAAGGTATCACATTCAGACCAACTAGGTAAAAATGTCTCAACATCTCTTTTCTGAAAATCTTTCCTTTGGGTGGTACAATTCCATGACTATTTAAGAATGCAGAGATGTCAAGGATGGAGAGGACTGCAAAATAATTACAGGTATATATTGGAATTTTGCCTTTTCTTCCACATTAATTTATGACATTGGAATGCATCTGAGAAATAGGAGAGTGAACCTGAAATCACAGGGAAGAATTATGCTTTTAAAGGCATTTCTGCTAGAAACAAAATAAATCAAACTAAACAAATACAGAAAGATGTTCAATAAACATGAAATTGAAAAGAGGAAAGATAGCACACTATCCATGGCTGTATCAGCTGACACTCAGGAAGCTGGTGGGTTTCAATGAATATACACTGCTTTGGAAAAATATATATCCATTTGCATTATAAAAGCCCATCTACAAATGTACTTTGGGTTTAAAATCCCATAGATTGGCTGCCTTACTAATATTGGTTCAAGCAAATTATGGCTTGGCTTCCCTAAATGCACATATCTATTTCAGTTAGAATGTTCTAACTTGGCAGCGGATACCGTATTATTTATTCTGTGGCATAGATCAGGTTATATAAAATTAATGGCTGAACTTCATTCATATGGACTGAATTAAAATGCATTGGTCAGAATGGAAATGAAGGGGAGACAAAAAAAGAGACCTGGGTTTGATTATATTTATGTCTGTTCCAGTCTCAGCACAGCACAGTGATGAACAAGTGCTGACTTCAGTTAATATATATTAATTAGAAGGAAAAAAATAAGCACTGGCACAGTTTTTCTCATGGAGGTTTTAATTTACAACCTATTGGCTTTTGCAGGTACCAATTTAATATGAATTTGTTTCAAAATGTCCAAAAATATTTATGTGTTTTAAATATCAGTGGTTTGGTTTGGTATGCAAGTTTCAGGCAAATATTCTGGATGCCATAGAATATTCTGTATGCGTCTTCTGTCCACAGAAAACTCCCATGTGTTATCTTATCAATGTATATGGTTCAGCAACCTTCTGCAATACCCTGCTAATCGGACCTGCCCAGTAGTGATACTCTTTCCCTACATACACCCAATCCCATCCACCCTTACCACCACAGCACAAAATTTTACCAGTCAGTCAGGACTCTGGGGGGTTTGAGGACAGGCAGGAATGTCTACAGAAATTAGTTGTGTCATTGCTAAATGCTTGCCTCTTATAGCACATCATGGACAAGAATCAGTTATTACACAGGTATGCAGGGTCTGGGATTTACTGCAAATATTTGGAACAACCCTGTAGTTGGTAGAGACTGTTATTAGCAATAACAATTTGTGCTGCAAAGCCATGAGGCTTGACATCCATCCTTCCAAGGATCCAGTACATACACTTACATTGTCTGCCCCCCTACAGCACAGCACAGTAGAGCTGAGGTTCTGCTGTCTCGCCTCAGCGGGTGTAAGGCTATTATAGGCCATCCCTGACACCTTCTCATTGTTATTCTTTGCCCCTTTGTTTCCAGACTACACCTGTGTACATTTTCATTTGGGCCCTTCTTACAACTTCATCCTGCCCAGCCTTGCTGTGAAGACTCTGAATATCATGAACAAGAATGAAAGAAATACACAAGCAGGTTTTACCTCTGAATTGCCTCATTCACATATTGTCATTCCTGGAATACGCTTAAGTTGTTTAGTCTGTTGGTTTCACAGTTAAAGAATAACTCAACAATTTGTTTTGGTCAGAGCTGATAAAACCATATGCAAAGCTTCCTTTTCAGTGGTATTCTCATTCCATTCAAGATTACTACTGTTGTTCACACATCTAAAGAGAAGGTGCTTCCTCGTCCTCTCTGTGTGCACTGTGGGCACCCAGAATGTCTCAGACTTGACCAGGGAATTACGGCCCTTCATTTTGTGAGCTCTGGCCTCACCTTCAAAGAGTGACACACCTATTTACCCAGCCCCACACATCCAGGCTCTTGTGACTGTATCAAACTGAGNGAAACAAAACAAAGCAAAACACACCCTCCAGCTGATGGAAAGCACAAAAATCCATCTGCTGTACAACAACTCCTGAAAGTAAACTGGTATTTGAGCTGACACTGTTGACTTATTACGTGAGATCAAGACTTTTCTCCTTAGCTACCAAAAATTCCATTTCACTTTATTTGTGCTATCAGGAGATCACACAGGGGAGCTCCACTCCTCAAAAAAGGGCAAAAGGAAACTCGTGAAAGTAGGAGACAGAGGTTTCTTGGATACTGGTCCTCACTGTGATAGTTGCTTCTGGAACACATCAGACTGGCTGTAAACCTCAGCACTTTCAGAACAAAATGTGAAACATTCTTCCATTGACCTCGCTTTCCCACAATAACACCACATAAAATAACAGAGAAAGGGGAAAAAAAAATACAGAGAGCTTTATGAGTGCACTTTAATAAATCAATAGGGGGTTTCGATACCACAGTGGTAGCTGCTGTATAAATACCCAGACAGGAAGATCCTGTTCTGGAAAATTAGAATAGGCAATTCCTGAGCCTGTTATTGTCTAGTTTCACTTGAAGTAGGAGAAAGTCAGTGTTATGTTTTCCCCACTGGTAGGGAAAAGCCCAGTGTATGACTTGTATAAATAAATATATCCCTGTGTCACTGGTGCTAGATTTAGCACCCAAGACACTGCCTGTGTGATCCAGTCAAGAGAAGAACAACAACTTGCTTCTATTTCTGATTATAAACAGATATGGAAGAAGAATAGCAAATTTGAAATTATCTTTAAGTTCTGCATGTAAATNAAAAAGGAAATGCTGTGAAAGATAGCCGTGTATTATTTCTGAGTTTCACAGAAACACTCGGAGACATTTTACACTCTTGATGATTTCACTTTGTTTACTGATGCATTTAACATGTTACAATGTTGTTTTTCATTATCCCCTTCTAAGATACTGCTGTATATATAGCTAAATTAACTAGTTATGGGCTAAGGACGCATGAGGTCTACAAAACCCAGAACAGCAAATGGACTGCATTTCATCATGGCATGACACCCTCTTTTAACTTTGCAAAGGAGAGGTGAAATGGGTGACATCTACACATGTACACTCAGAAAAACAGCCCTTCCCTCCAAAGAGGAGATAATAGAAATTTAAGGATTGAGGAGAAAGGATGCCATGAAAGCAATATTTTAAGGAAAACAACATAAGAGAGGTAAATACTGAATGTGAAACCTGGAGCGTAGAAAGGTGTGGAGGAGATCAAGGTTACAGACAGGCAGGAGAGAGAGTTACAGGAAGGTCAAAAGCCAATTAAAAGCATGATGGATCAAGAACCAGGTTTTGTGCAACAAAGTCGGTGATAATGTCAGGAAAGCACTGGAAAATTATGTGCAATAATAGTATTTGTCTCGGAAAGGAAGCTGTGAAGAATTGGATGTAATTGAAAGTAGAGATAGAGCTGCAATGGATGAAAGGGGGAAAGAGAAATGAAAATTAAACAGAAGATCTCTAGGAATGGATTAGACAAAGTCCATCTTTGAAAGCTGAAAGATGAAAGAACAGAAAAAGTTGGTCTAGAGCTTAATTGCCACTGTCATAGCTATTGAATTATTAACAAGTAAATCATGAAATTGAGTAAAGTCTTTCTCTGTCTTAGCCAGCTCACACTTCTAACAGTCACCAGTGAATTGCAAAGCTCCTTTTACAATTCTTCTCCCTTCCATTATGCAGTGGCTCACAGCACAATAGTTGGATGGTTTCCTTTAGCGTTTTTAGAACTTCTGGCATGGTTTTACGGTGGAATTCTCCCACTACAAGCCTGCACATTATGAAGGGTTCTTGATAAATATGACATGATGACATCTCCACAGCAATTGCTCCAGCACTTCCATGAGCCAACCCGAACTTAAAGGTCATCATCATTACCATGAATTTATTTGAAACCAGTGCCCTAAGCCAAGCTTAATGTTGTCAGGAGATGTATGAGATCCACAGACCACAATGCTGGATTTTTTTCTTGCTCACAGAAATTCCTATCCAGATGATTTTGAAACAAGGAAGGGACTTGTAGCTTTTAAAACTTGCACCATGAGTTCATCTAGAATTGTCAAAAAAGAAAAATTCCTAAAATATCCTTGCAATACAATCAGCCACAACATTTTTCTAGTCTTAGCTATTGGCATTGGATACCCCTCTGTTTATTGAGTAATGCTTCTACGTCATTTTCCAGACAGAGGAGACAACAACAGTTTCCTCATATCTCTAAGAAGATATATAAATGGGTGCCTGTCAGGGGTTTAGGGTAGCAGAGATAAGGGAACAATTTTTGTACTGCACAGTGGACAGATCATTTCAGGCATATGATGTGATAAGTCCTAAGACTGAGAAATTCTGTCCCATTCTCTGTATTTCCAAATATAATTTGGCTATTGGTCCTACAGGACATAAGGAAATAGACAATTATTTTCATTTTCCTAAATAGAGTAGGAAAAAAATGGGAGAAACACATAATTCCCCCTCCATGACCTTTTTAGAAATTTCAAGAAAGGTAACGGTTTAACCTAAACAGCGAAAACGTTCATCCAAAATTAACATCTCCTATCTACAGTTAACTTTATCCTTTTAGTCAAAACTGCTTTTCATAGGTGACTTTTTTCAACAACCATTTACTGACTATTTTTGGATTAGCTGTGGGGCTGTAAGTCCCTGCTACCATAAGCCTGGTATAGACATTATACGTGATTGTAAAAGGAAAGAATGCACATATGTCATTTAAGTGGTCCTTGAGGTGATACAGGCAGACAAGAGAATTCTGCAGCACCTACTACACAAAAGCAACCAGAATAGACCACAAAAAGATGCACAGCTCGATTTAGAGGATATTTGAAACATGAGTATCTTCCGATGGATGTATAAATACAGGCATAATTAACCCAGTGTAAGATAAGTACTCATGGATCAGCAGCCGCCAAAGGGATGGATCAGAGGATCTGCTGCTGCTCTGTTTAGCCTGCTGGGATCTGTTGCAACTCACAAACATTTTGTGTTTTCTTCAAAAGGGGAGAACACAGCCCGAAGCAGCCACTATCTGGTGATGTTGACCAGAAACAAAGCATTACTGTTGTCAGCTCCAACTGTTTTGTCTCTTGTTTTCTCTTTGCTGGCTTTGCAAACAGCTGTTTGTTCTCCTCCCTGGTGTAAATCAGGAGTAGCTTCAGTCAATGCAGTGTCATTTCTCTGTCCACCCTGTGGTAAAGATCTAATATATTCTTTCTCCTGAGAAAGCAAAATGCAGCCAAGGGCATAAGTTGGCCTTGTTCTCCTTGCTCTTACACCAGTGTGTGACTGTTAACACAAGAGAATGATATTTTTTATGAGTAAAAATAATCATCTAGATAAAAATAAGGAAAACCAGCCCTATGTGGTATGTCTTTTATGTACATACAGTAATATGAAAGTACCATGAGAAATAAATCAGGCAGACACGTATTAAGGAGATCAGGACCTAGGAATACACTTCTTGGGTATCAGTGAGACAACTGGTATTGATCACAGTTATGGGGATTAGCTTGTGATGGGACTGAGGAGGAGACTTCTGTGCCCAAAGCCAAGTAGAGCTGACTGTGTTCTCAGGCCCTCCTGCAAATAGGATAATAACTGGGATCTCTTCAGGTCCAACTCAAGTGCCCACAACCTGCAGACCCATTTTGCTTTCTCAGAAAATTGATAGTAGTCTGCAGTTCTGGTATGGAAGTAATACCATATTAAACACTTCCACATACTGCTACAGTGCACAAAAATGTGTTTAGTGGCTTGGAAGACTTGAAAAATTCAAGGTTTGAAATTCATTCACACTTACCCTGATTACTTGTCAAGGTATCAAGTCCACCCTGACCTTTATCAGTTGAAAAACAACACAATTTCAGAACCTTTTAAGGGGCAAGCAATTTCTGTCTGGTTTTAACACTCATTTACAGTTGGGTAAGAGAGGCTATCTCATGCATTAAGAAGTGTATGTAAATAAACAACTAATGGTAAGGCCTTGGGATAAAAAGTCAACTGTTGACAAACTCAGCTAACTGTTTTGCTATCCTTCCTTATTTGGGGACAACAGAAGTCATGGAATCATAGGATCGTAGAATCACTGCGGTTAGCAAAGACTTCTAAGACCATCAGATATGATGAGCTGTAAAACCTGCTCCTTCACAGAGTACATTGTCACTGGCTGAAGGGTGCAGAAAGAGCAGTTAAGAGATAAAATGGGAGCACATAATTTATTTTTGCAGTGAGGAGAATCTAACAGATGGTTATGGTTTCCCCATGAGCCACACTGTGACCACTGCTCTTCACAGTATCCACACATAATCTGAAAGGGGAACAATACTTGTAATTGTTAAAAATTGTACAGGGCAGTCAAATCTAATACTGACTGCAAAAAGAATCACAGAATTATCTTGCAGCACTGTCTAGCTACATAATAAAATGGTTGAGAAAATTTAATTTCTACAAATGCAAAGTAATGCACATGTGGAAAAATAACACTAAGTATATATATTCAGTGACAGCTCCAAGTAAGATTTGAATCACTGTACTTCATTCATGTATTCTGAGTGGAATATGCTATCACATTGTCTTGAAAATGATATCATAGAACTGGAAGAGGTAGAGAGAAGGTGACAAACACAATCAAAGGCATAAAACACCCACTAGAAAATGAAAATAAACTGTTTTAGTGGGTGTAACAGAGATCTATGGAATCAGGAAGAGTGTGAAGAAAGTACGGAGTGGAAATAATTCACTTTTTTGCAGTACAGCATCTTGAAGATTCACAAGGAAATGGTCAGATAGAAAATTTTAAAGGGATTTTATTTCTTTTGTTTTGCTTTTAGGTTTTGCTTCTTTGTTTTCTTTGGGTTTATTTTGGTTTTGTTTATTTTCTATGCTGCACATTGAACTGTGAAGCTCTGTCACAGACTTTTCCAGAAGTAAAAATTTATCCATAGATTCAAAGAAGAGATTAAACATCCATGGAGATCCACAGATCCAGCAGCTGTTAAACACAGCAGCCCATCTGTGGTCTCCAATTCAGCATTCCTAATAATGCTTACTACTAGAAAGTTGTCCCAGGGGATCACAGTGCCCTTTTCACGCCCCCTTTTCTTACACTCTTCTGGGCATCTGCTGTAGGAACTATGGAAACAACATACTGATAAATATCTTTGCTGATCCAGTATCTTATATCTCTGTGTTGTGGGGCAAAAAATAACACAAAAAACCCCTGAGTAGATTAGTAAGATTAGTATATTAATTTAACCTGGATCCTGCTATTTTGCTTCTCACAGAAATCATCTGGGCCCACAAAAATCCTATGACCATTTGTAAATATAATTTACATAAATGATCATACTCATTTGCATACAGTCACTTCCTTTGCTTCCTTCCCTCAGGAACTGACAATCTGTTCCCACTGCAGTGAGTTTGGGATTGCCTTACACCTCTGAATTATGTAATTTCACTTCTCTTCACTCTTTTTTATTTCCTACATTATATCATACTTCTTTTCAGGCTGAGCTGAGTCCCCACCTTACCATAGTTCTGCCTTGCCTTATGTCTCTTCACTCTTTCCAAGAAAACTCACTATTGTTTTTGATGGATATTTGAATAGTCCCTACAATATGTAATCACATCAAGAGAAAAGATTAAGAACTTTTTATCCTCTTGATATACATTAAGCTTGCTCTAACTTAAAACTGTAAAATACTTACAGAAAATGTGCAAAATTGTTCTGTATAAGGTAAATATCCTCTTGCTTATTGTACTCTTTCATTTTTTAATTGTGCTAAAATCACCCAAATTGCAACTTTTGGGAAAATGAGATTGGCAGGGACTTTAGGTAATTTAAGTCACCTCTCTCTCTCAAAAACCAAACTTCACAATTCAAGTGGAACAAATGTGCAAACCAGTCTCTGTATTTAATTTCCTTTAAGTAAACTTTAGAAAACTTTAAAAACAAAAAAACATTTCTGAATCACTTAGACCCATTTTCCCCTCAGTTTTTAATTCAACTCTCAAGTAAAACAAAGCCAACAATACTTTTATTATGAACAAACCAACTTTTAGTTGTCTGTTGTTCTTTGTAGATGGCTGAAGAGGATCAGAAAACAGATCTGTCTTTTTTCCACCAAGATGTGACTAATCTTTCCTCTGTGACTTCTGCTGTCTTCTGCTCAACACAATTTTGGGTCTGCAATACTAAGACTCTAAAGGCTGCCCCAAAAAAATTGTAAAGCCCCATAAAACATGAATTTCAGACCAAAAGCTCAGAGATTAAATCTGCCCATGCTTTCTTGCTCCTCAACACTATCATGAAGCATTCCCAGGATACAGGGATACCAAACCTCATCCAAAGACTAAAACATCTTGTCAGAGAAGACTGCTCTGGATCACTGCAACTATTTTCTGGACATCGAATACCAATCACAGAGGAGGTAAAATCATCTATAAGAATAAATACAGTTAAAGGCTCCTTAACTATAGAGATAAAACTGTCCTGCCCCTTTCCTAATGTGAGAAGATTACACATTTAGTGTGACTTCCATACACTGCTAAAATTTGTCTGAGAGATATTATATGAGACTGTAATTGAGGAATGGGCTTTATTAAATGACTTTGTTTGTGTTCTTATCCATTCCCTCCCAGCAATATCAGATGTGGGGCTATTGGGCTGATTTTTAATTGTTTCGGGGCATGTGCAAATATCTCCTGTGAGACATTCCTCCGTGGAAAAACATCTCATGGAGTACACACCCAGAACATCTTCCCACCCTCCCTCCCTGAGCAGATAGTCAAACATCACTACTCAGATGAGTGCTGATAAAACAAATTCAAGAACACATTCACTTCACGGGCAGCACAAGAGAGGAATGCACCACTGGTCACACAGGTCTATGCAAATGCATGGAGCAAATACTATTTGGCTAATAGCCAGCTGTATAGTTTATCCACCAGGCAACCCTTTATCTTCCTTTAAAGGGTACAGTCATCACCTCTGTAAAGCTAGAGTATCACTGAAAAGAGACCAGCTGAGCTTCCCTTCTGTTTTCTCGAGATGTGTGATACTGTGAAAGTACTACAGGCAGTGTGAGCTGGTGCACAAACGCAACCATGGAATAAAGCACCACATTTGTGCCATTGTGTAAAGAGGAAACCAGCAAAGATAAATGGACTCGCTCTGTGCATATAACTGTGGCAGAGGGAGAGAATATTAAAATGTGGCAGAACTTTAGGATAGCATGGTCAAAACTGGACAGTGTCTGGTCAGGTACAGTATCAGCCATGTGAACCACAGTCTCATTTTCAGGTCATCTCCAAGCTGTGCTGCATATCTTCTATGGGGTGTTATTAGTTCATGATAATCACACTCTCTGCAGTTCTTTTACTGCTATTATAAAAATGCTTTTATGTTGGGTAGATCTGTTATTTATTACATGTTAGGAGGAAATGAAGTTGGTAGTTCTGAATGTTGAACAGCAGTTGGAGCTGAGCTGCACAGTTCCCAGTCCCAAAGAACTCTGTCTCCTGTTTCATAATAATAATAGTGATTTATCCCCTGTGCTATTAAGCTATTTGAATGACTCCATGCAGATCTTGGGACTAGCATTTTATTCCTGTCATCTAAGCTGAAGCTGTAATAACAAAGGCTGACTTTCTTTTTCTTCTTTCTTCTTTCTCTTTCTTTCTTTCTTTCTTTCTTTCTTTCTTTTCTTTCTTTCTTTCTTCCTTCCTTTCTTTCTTTCTTCCTTCCTTTCTTTCTTTCTTTCTTCCTTCCTTTCTTTCTTCCTTTCTTTCTTTCTTTCTTTCTTTCTTTCTTTCTTCCTTTCTTCCTTTCTTCCTTTCTTTCTTTCTTCCTTTCTTCCTTTCTTCCTTTCTTCCTTTCTTCCTTTCTTTCTTTTCTTTCTTTCTTTCTTTCTTTCTTTCTTTCTTTCTTTCTTTCTTTCTTTCTTTCTCTTTCTTTCTTTCTTTCTTTCTTTCTTTCTTTCTTTCTT
>VXBX01000233.1:11230-28643 GCA_013400415.1 Scytalopus superciliaris | reverse complement strand
TTTTTTTTTTTTTTGGTTTGGTGTTTTGCTGGGGTTTTTTTGGTTTGTTTTTTTTTCCTCCCAGGACATTCTCTTGTTTGACAAGTGTGTTATGAAAAAGCTT
This sequence comes from Scytalopus superciliaris, assembly GCA_013400415.1. NCBI lineage: Eukaryota > Metazoa > Chordata > Aves > Passeriformes > Rhinocryptidae > Scytalopus > Scytalopus superciliaris. The sequence continues at coordinate 28,540 of VXBX01000233.1, read as the reverse complement.
ACCTGTTGCCCCCTTCCTTCTGCTACATGAAACTACCTAGACTTTTCTACACCATTTTTTGTTCTAACTTTCAGATCTACTGTTGATTTTGACATCAATGTTCTGTTCTGTGATATCAGAGCCACAGAAATTTACTACAGGATAAAGAATTTCTGCTTTTTGAGTGGATGTTCCTGAAAAATCGTCCCACATAGGATCATGCATACCAACATGCCCACAAGCACATACATGTGTGTTTAACCAAGAAAACTTTGCAGAATAGATCTGCAACAGGTAGTAACTTTCCCTAATGTCCTCAAAGAGGATTGAGACTAGAGAATAAATACACTGCAATTAAATAAACCTGATTAATTTTCACATGGAGAAGTTTTCACCACCGAGGATTTAATTTACTGTTGTTTTAATTTTTAACACATTCACATGCATAGAAATAGCTGGAGTCTGCTTTAAAAAGCACTGGAGTAATTAAATGAGACTAACTTGATGAATGTTATCATATGTATCCTGATTGCTGAGTACTGAAGTTCTGTCTTCTTTTAATAACCTGGTGAGATAAAGTGATTTTAAACTGAATACATTTCATTCAGTTCATCAGACAGCAACTGGAGAAATCCAAATTGATCCAACAAATAAACAAAACTGTATGGCTTGTACAATATACATCACACTCCCTTCATTCAAGAAAAATTGTCTGGAGACATCATCAGTGAAGTAGCTTAGTTCCATTCAGATGTGATATAGATGACACACATACCCAGTTGTGGTTACTGGTGAAAACTAATTACAACCACTGGGATGTGCCCATGCCTCCCAAGAACAGAGAAAATTTCTGTCTTTGCTGGTTTCCCTCCTTTACCCCTTCTGCTCTTAACCCCTTCCTTCCTCTCCTGCTCTAAACCTCTTATTTTCATCATTCATTTTCCTCACTTATTCTGTAACTTAATATTTCTTTTCCTCCATATATTCTACTAGATTAACATCCTTACTAACGAATGCGCCCACATATTTTTTCCTTACATCCCAACCCTGCAGCTTCTATTTCCATTCCATATCCTGATGTTGTTCATGTCCCCACTGCGTATCTTATACTTGGGTTTTTAGCTCCAAAATGACCATTTCAGTAAAACAAAAAAAGTATTATTGTTACAATTTATGTGTTTCTCAGGTAATTAATATAGTTAAGTACAGTAGACTACAATGGCAGTAGGTGTCTTCCCTTCTCCTGATTGATTGTTGAAAATCAATGAAACTTCCAAATTAATGGAACACTTCCCTGGAAGTGTTCAAAAAACATGTAGATGTGGCAGCTGGGGACATGACTTAGCGGTGGGCTTAGTGCTGGGTTAATGACTGGACTTGATATTCTTGGAGGACTTTTCAAACCTAAAGGATTCAATAATTTTATAAATTTTTTAGTAAATAAAGTTAAGATTTTTTTATCGAGATTCAATCTGCTTTATTTGAAAGATTTGGGGTTTGGCAAGCTTTTGGTTTATCCCTATTTACTGCTTTTCTCCAACTCTAGGCAAAGTCTTGGTGGAGAGTCACAAACACAAGAATTCTGTTTTCTGGTATTTTTTACTCTCTGGTTGAAGTGCTAAACACACACTGAAATGTCAAAGGGTCTTCAGTCCTAAGTTTCTAATCATGAAGTTAAGTCACTGAATAAGTAGGAAGAAATTCTTGGCTGTGAGGGTGGTAAGGCCCTGGCACAGGTTGCCCAGAGAAGCTGTGGCTGCCCCATCCCTGAAGTGTCCAAGGCCAGGTTGGATGGCACTTGCAGCAACCTGGTCTACTGGAAGGTATCTGTACCCATGGAGAGAGGGGAATGATGTTGCCTTTCAGGCCCTTTCCAATCCAAACCTTTCTATGATTCTCCAATTCCATGATATACACTCACTGAGGTTGCAAGTCCTGGACAGTTCTCTCAATGTCTAAAACTCAATTTTGATCACGGCCACAGTCAAAACAGTCAAAATTTACATCAGAATAGAAACCTTGACAGTTCTGGCATGCCCTCATTTAAGACGACTTCCATTACATACACAAAATGGTTACTCTGTCCATATGGTTGATGTATGCAGTTACCAGTGATAGCAGCAACTGAGTGGTTAGTGGGTGTAATTTAAGGGCTGAAACTGAAAAATCTCTGACATGAATGAAAAACAAACTTGGATAGATGTCAGCAGGTTTGGTTTGGGTTTTTTTGTTTGTTTGTTTGTTTGTTTTTTCGTTTTTTCTAAATCAAATTAAAGTCCTGTTAATTCATTTAAAAAGGTGGCAAGATTTTCAGGGCTCCTCAGTGCATAAGTTCAATTTAAAATCAGACAGGGTGGACATATTTAATGAGCAGTTGGAGATTTTAGTCTACTTCTCTTTCTTGAATAACCACTAAATAATTCAATGCCTCACTCTCCCCTTGCAAAATAGGGATAGCAGCACTTCACTTACTAAGTAGGGAGAATGGAAGTTCATGGAATAAATAGTATTTTTTAAATGTTAATGAGGGTTAGGTAGGCATTTTGAATCAGCCAAAACTGTTCCCAGCTGTGAAGTCTAACTCCACATTCTTAAGTGTTATCAACTTTTTTTCAGGATTTTTTTGAAATGGGACACTGTTCCTTTGCACAAAATGCAGAAATGCCTTAGAAAACTTATTATTTTCAAAAAATAGTGGTAAAAAATAGAAATTAATCATAATGATGTTCCAGAAAAACCTTTTTTTTTTTTTTTTTTTTTTTTTTTTTTTTTTTTTAAAAATCAAGACAAAGGGGGAANTTTTTTTTTTTTTTTTTAGTGTCTTTCATGAGAACTCAGAGCACAGGGGAGACATGCATAATATATTTCTCAGTATTAATAACTGCTTCTTCTGCTTGCACATAACAAAAGAGATTTTAATCACTGTGGTTATCTCTCTCTTTGAAATGAACATCTCATATTAATCTTTAGGCAAAATTGAAGCAAATGAAGGTAAAATCTAGAATATAAAAGCACCATCAGAATTATTATTGAAAACAATATGGAACCTTATTGAAACCATCATATTAAAGTGTCCAGTTGTTTATTTCTTTTTCTGCAGGAGCTCCTTATTTTCTGTCTTGAATAGTATTTCCCTAAATAAAACTGCACAGTGCAAAGTGCCATTATGATTTTCAACATTCATTTCCAGAGGGGCTCCTGCTAGTCCATAGCTATAACTATGATGAAAAGGATCTGTGGGCAGCCTGTTACAATAATGCCAACACCTCATCTATCAACCCAGCACATTATATGAGTAGCATCTCCTTAGAATAGAAACTAGGAGATATAATAATCAGTGCGATCTGCCATGCTGAGTGCCCACACAAATCCATTGCCATAAAGGATGCCAAAATGTTATTGCTTTACAGAATCTATGGAATTGTAGCCAATCACGTTGAGACCAAGAAGAAGGGCATTAAGGATTGACTGAATATTTTGGTGATGGTCTCTGTTTTTAGAGTAATATGTGCCATTTTAGTGTATGTTTTGTTTTCCTGCTAGTTTAATGTTGTGATTTCATACTGCAGGAGCTTTATGGGCAAAACCAGAGTCAGAAGTAACCATGTCCTTTGCGCTTTGCTTTTTCCTCCCTTGATACAAGCTGACTACTGACCATATCTGTGTGTGAGACAGATCAGAAAGCTGAGCTTTCTCCTTCTGGTTCTGAGGGCAAATTTCTTGCTTTTGTTTCAGATATGTTTCTTCCTGCAATGTGAGTGTAGGAAGAAGCAGTCAAAAGCAGAAAGAAGCAGCTGTAACTCTTAGTCTGATATTCCCTACAGATGCCTCTGATCAGAACCTTACTGAGTGTAGAATTTGGTAATCAACCCAAGATATGATTTGTTCTCTGTAGGCTCATGCAATCTTCAGTGACTCTGGAATACCAAGGACAAGTAGGATCTTAATTTAACTCTAGCTGTTAGAGACCTCAGTGAAGTGAGATGAATCTGGCCCTTAATGGCGTATGTGAGAGATATCAAGGCTTCTCCAGCTACCCAAATTCTGGAAGCAGGAACACAAAAATTGGACAGGTCTGGATTAATCAGCAGTACCACAAAGATAAGAACATTCACAGACTGGAAGTTTATAGGGCCCTCAGCTGATGATATTATTTCCACAGACAGTTAAGTGTATAGTGTGGAACTTGCAATCAGTAAGTCATTACTTGCACAAGATCAGGTCATCACCACATATGGTATGAACCTTCTAACAAGTGTGCTTTTTTTCCTGAAAACATATAAGTCTACTTGAACTTAAACATATAGATCTGTTTGAATTATCTGTGCAAAACAAGTGAGAGATTACAAAACTTCACCCAAGAGTACTAAACTCTGTTAAACAAGTTCTCTTACATATGAACTGTATTATTTGCCTTTGTGCTGATTTAAAGATAAATTGGCAGGAGGAATGAATGCAACTCACAAACAGATTACAAGTCAGAATTGCAATTTAATAAAAAGATCACAATAAGTACAAGGGTACAGAGGAAAAAGTCCATTTGACCCACTAAAACCAGGTGTGTAACCCAGCACCCTGGGGCACAAACAGAATCGTGTTTGTCAGCCCCTGTTCTGAGCACCACCTGACCCCCCAGGNTGGGTGGGTTACTCCCTGAGGTGAATCAGGGCATATTTTTGGAAACCCTGATGGCTCATTAGCAGACATGACCCCTCAGGCTGGGTTTGAAGGTGCTAATGGCTCCCCAGAGGGGTGTTATCACACCTAAGTCATTGGTGTGAAAACCGGAAACCTTTCTTACCTCATAGAAGTTCCCATACACCCAGCTTGTAGCCTGAAGGGTCAGGTGTGCCCCAGGAAGCTGCTGCAAATTGTTGGCAGTTCATGAGAAATGACTAGAGGGTGTAGAATACACAGTCTTAGCCACACCCACACAGTGACAAACTAGTCCTGGCCACTATAACCAGAAGAGCCTTTTACATATTCTAAAACATTGCATGCCTTTTAGAACATTAAATGATACTACAAGCAAGTTAAGCGATGGTCCAAGATTCAGTCCTATCCCAAAACTTTCATTTATCTTATGGTACTCTAAGTATACACAGGAAAAGAGGATACTGAGGGAAGACTTCATTGTGGTCTACAGGTTTCTCAAAATGGGAAAAGGAGGTGAAAGTGCCAATCTCCTCTGCCGTGATCAGTGACAGGATCCAAAGGAATGGCATGATGCTGTCAGGGAAGGTTCAGGATAGATATCAGTAAAAGCTGATTCACCCAGAGGGTGGTCAGGTGCTGAAACAGGCTCCCCAGTGCAGTGGTCACAGCACCAAGCCTGACAGAGCCCAAGAAGTGCTTGGACAAGGCTTTCAGGCACACACTGAGATTGTTGGAACTGTCCTGTGCAGGCTCAGGAGTTGGACACAGTGATCCTTATGGGTTCCTGCCAACTCAGGATATTCAATGATTCTATAAAATTTTCTGAATGGACTGCCCCAGTCCTCTGTTTCATCAAGACCTGCAGTATGTGCCCCACAGTGTTGCCCATTGCTGCTGAGTGTTGTACCAATGGCATTAGCATGGCACCCACTGTCCTAGAGGTATGAACACAACCTGCACTGTTTTGCCTGTAAAAGGGTTTTTAGACCAATAGTACATTCACTGACCCATGTTGCCCTCAATAAGGAGCAAAACATTAAGAGGCATTTCAGTCCCACAATTTAACATTAGATAAGAATATGTAAAATTCCTAGGAAAGGCTTTTGTTCATAGTCTGAAGTTGGGTTTTGAAATCTTTACAAACTCCCTCTCCGGGGAGGCTGTGTAGAAAGAGCCATCCTTTCAGCTCACCCTTGAATGCACTTTGAACAAGCAGCTGCTTTTACTGTAAGCATGTTATTAATGGTCTCTTTTCAAAAGCAGATATAGTACCCTGGAAAGCGTTCTATTGATTTTTTTCTCTTTCCCTGTCCCTGTTTCAATCACACTCGTTTGAATGGCTTTCATTTTTAGCAACAACAAGAGATTTCTTCGAAGAAAAGTGGTGTCTAGGTGCAGCCTTAAATAAAATCACTGCTCAATTTAAGCTCTGAAAAGTACTATTGATATTTTAATAGAAGATTGGAGAACCGATTGCTGATTCAATAATAGCTACAAGGAGTTTATACATAGGAAACATGCACGAGGATCATTTTATTTCTTTTACTGTACGTGTTAACAGAAAACAGGAGCCTAAATCTTGACTCACTGGATTATTACATGCCAAGGATCTCAGGAACATGAAAATATTTCATTCCAATTTTCTGAGGCAGAAGTGTGCACTGAGATACCTGTGTGTAGATTGCAGAATATAGAAATGCAAATGATATTGTAACATATATTTCTGTATAATAATATTCGTGCAGAGAAATATGCAAGTAATAAATTGTGCACAGCTGGAAATATGATTGTGCTTCTGACTTTGGTTACTGTTGTTATTAATTGCTTATGTCACATATAGTCAAACATATATTTCCTTAACTTTTTTGCTTGTGAGTAAGAAGTCGTCATGACCACTGTTGTGGAAACCTCTAAAATGAGGACACAAAAAGCACTACATTAACATCTAGGGAGAAATTTGTGGTATCAACTGCCATGAGTAAGTCTCAGAGGGACTGATAGTTTTTTCCTCCTTCTCTAGAAGTGTTCAAGGCCAGGCTGCACAGGGCTTGAAATAACCTGGAATAGTGGAAGCTGCCCCTGCCCATGGCAGGAGGATCAAAACTAGCAGATCTATAAGGTACCTTCAAATCCAAATAATTTTATGATTCTGGAAATATGAGATGATGTGAGAGGTTCAGCACAAAGAGAGAAGTGTGGGCATGGGTAGAAAGGCAAGGCAAGATGGTTTGACATTTGCAGAAAGAAGCTTGGGAATATTTCACAGAAGCACTTAATTTTTAATTCCAAAATAGATATAAAAGAAGACATTTAAAATAAACAAAAGGCATATATAAAAATATAACATGTAAAATAAATACAGACATGTAAATTTAAAAAAAATCCATATAGAAGCCACTCATATTAGGAGTGGTTGAGGGTGCGGGTGGGGCTCAGCCTGGAGGAAAAGTAGTTCAGGGAAGACCTTGTAATTCTCTACATCTGTCTGAAAGGAGGCTATAGCCAGGCAGGGACAGGACAAGAGGAAATAACCTCAAGATGGTTCAAGGGAGGTTCAAGTTGGACATAGGAAGAGTTTCTTCACTGAAAGAGTTGTCAAACACTGGAATAGGCTGCCCAGGGAGGTGGTGGAATCACCATTCATGGAAGTGTTCAAAAAGGACTGGACATGGCACTCAGTAACATGGTTTGGTTGACAAGGTGGTGTTTGGTCTCTGGTCAAAGGTTGGACTTGATGGCCTTGGAGGTTTTTTCCTACTTAAATAATTCTATGATTCTAGGAGCTGATATTTTCCTCAAACTCCTGTATTCCAAGGACTTTTTAAATTATGATAATTGAAAAATTCTACCTTTATTTAAGTGATATACATTTTCAGAGACAGCAAGTAGGGGAAATAAGTCTCATACATACTAGGAGCTGTAAGATATGAGCCAGAAGCACAACTTCTACCTATTGATTGAGAAACACATTTATGTCATGCATGAAACTTACACAACCCCGCTCAGAATACCCATTTGACAAATTCTTTGATTTTATCAAAGAAAGTTTTGTGGCACTTAACATTAAAAATTGAAGATCTTAGTTAGAAACCAAGACATGAATTTGGCTATAGGTAACTACTTTAAAGTTCAGGCTTGACTTTCTAAACTGTTTCCAACCAAGAATGTTGATTTTGCCTTTCACATGTAGAAAAACTTCAACCAACTGAAAAAAAAAAAAACAAAACCACTCCATGAAGTGCAGTCTTTGTGCTTTCAACCCTTTGCTCATAAAGGCTTAGATATTTATCCTATGGCTGCTTGCCTTCTTTAACAGGCTGTGGTTACCACTGTGAGCTTCGACAGGAGAGTTGTTACATTTTTATTTTAACACTATGTCCTACATAAAAGTTGGCAATAAGAGAAAGTACTCTATAGGATATGACTCCCCCATGGACTCTTCCTTCACATGCTGACATTTTTTACATGTCAACAATGCTCAAGTGAAGATATCTTATTTTTAAAAAATATATAAAACCAAAAAATCCCAGAAAGACAGAGGAACAGAAAAGAGAGTAGGTGTAAGTAAATAAAACAAGCTGTGGGGATCATCTGGTCATGGTAGTAAGTCAGATGTTTCTTTTGGCTATAACTAACAGATCAGCTTATGAGGAATTGATTCAGATGTAATATGTAAAACAGGAATGTGTGATACCTGATGCAGGTATGAAAATTTGGTTCCTTAGCAACATTAACTGTTTACAGCCCCTTTGCTTTGCCTTGAGTGTACCTCTTGCCAGTGTCATCACACCTCAGATTTGGTCCCTGATGCCACTCACTATTACATGAATATTTATATCTGTACCTGTACACTGCCTCTGCTCTCAGCCACTTGCTGTCTCTTACAAAATTGATGTTAAAGTCTGTGATTTATGTTATCAGTTTTTAATTAGATACATTTTCTGTTGGAATGTGATCCCACTCAGGCCTTCAAAAATATTCCCTTTCAGTTCTGCTTTTGTGTTAGAATATAGACAGGAAGTCAGCTTGCATTCTTTGTTACTTATCTAAATACAGTGTTTGTTATCCACATCTGTACAAAATTGGCTTGCATTCAGCTTGTGGTCCTTAATGAACTCCTCATACTGTCATACCGAACTGCTCTCAAGCCCTTTATTTCTTTATTATCTGATTATGCCCCCCAACTTGCACTTGTCTCCACTAAATTTCAGTCTATTTATGTTTCAAAACATTTTCTGAGTTTATACAGATCTGTTTGAATAAAATTTATTTCCATCAAAATGCTTCAAGACTTTCCCATTTGTCTCTGATCCAATAATTTGTAAATCATACTTTATTCTACCATATGCATCACTGATACGAGGAACTCCATTGTAAAACTCAACTTCTCACAACCCTTCCATTGACCAAGAACTGTTGATAAACCCTCTGTAGTAGTTTTGTGTTTTCTTTTGATTAAGTAACTTCTAGTTTTAGCTTAAACAGAAGCTTACTTGGATTTCTTATCATAAATGGATAAATTATATAGTTATCAATCTTGTTTGTTTTCCATGATGTTTTCAATTGCTTTACAAAAGTCCAAACAAGCAGAACAACCCGGCCAGGTTGGACGGGACTTGGGACCACCTGGTCTAGTGGAAGGTATTCCTGCCCATGGCAGAGGGGTGGAATAAGATGATCTTCAAGGCCCCTTCGAAACCAAACTTTTCTATGATTCTATGTTCCTTCACTAAATATATTCTCTAATCTCTCCGTAAAGCCAACTAATTAGCATTATGAAATAGTCATGGAGAGGGTGCATTTTGGAGTTTATGGGAATGGCCTGATTAGGTTCTAACAGTGATATGACAGGACAGAGACAGGTTTCTGGTAGGAAGGCTTTTCACTTTTTCTAACCTTGCTGCCAATTTAACACTCCAAACCATAATTCTGCACTTTATTACAACAGGCTCAATTTCCTCCCCTCTTTAAATCACATTTAGTTGTTTCAAGGTGATATGACAGGAACTGTCCTGTCTCCTCAGAAAGCAGTTAATCAAAGTACAGAGCAGAGCAGAAACACTTACTGAGACTCTAACATTCAGAACATATTCTGAAACTCTTGAATAAGGATGGCAAGTCACAACGCAAGGATCAACTTGAGAACTAATGACACCAAGTGCCAAGTCTGTAGTAAGCTGCTGTCATTCGCTGTAGAATTCAAGATGACTATGTAGACACAGTATAGCAACTTCTTTTCTGCTTCTGACCAGATTTTTTTCCTACCTTCCAATGGCAAGTGACTTTTTTCCTGTTGATGAGGATTATTCCCTTCAGTCTGCAATGTCTTCCATTACATACAGTTTTTCTTTGCTGAAAATAGTGCTCAGCTCTTCAGAAAACCAGACTTTTCTTTAGTTTTTGTCTACATCTTCTAAGAGATACATTTGATCACTTTGGTCTTGCTTAGATTTCATTCACTTACAACATTACAGGTGACATGATCACCCATAAATTGATCAGTGTAAATGTAGTCTGTGGGCAGACAAATATAAATTTTAGTGGTTGTATTAGCTACAGTGCAAGTGTCTTTCCTCACTTCATCTGAATATTTCAAATCAACAGTGTTACACTGATTTGTGTCAGCTGAGGCATCTATCACCTGAGCAGAGTATTGCATAACTGCCTGAGATTTATGGTTTCATACTATCTTTGCTATAAATTCCCTATGTGCTCCAAGATCCTTAGGTTATTCATATCTGTTCTCTTGTTTTTTCTGGACTCTAAAACATGAATTCTCACTTGAGCTGGCATATAAGATAGTGGAATTCCTTTAAGTAAAAGCTCTGTTTAACTCTAGTAACTAACAAGGTACTTTGAACCTGTGTAGTTTTCTTTCTCACTCCATANACTACCTCGGAACTCTTTGTCCAGCGCGAGCTGGGGGTTCCCCAACGTTGCCTTAATAAATACCTCGCTGTATAAAGACACAAATTTGTCTTTGTGCAGTTTTCTATGCCTTTTGGGGCGCGGATTCTCTGCATCATATTCTTTGCGAGCTTCCTTCACATGTCTAGAAAACACATAAATGAGATACTGACTTTTTAATGACAGGCACTGTTAGTGTGTTGCTGCTGAACTCCTTCAAGTGTGATAACCCAGGCATGATGGACTGCTGAACAAGTATGATAATTCCTGGTTGGGTTTACACAAAATCAACAGTGGGTCTGTGCTACACAAACACCAGGAAAACAACATCACAGAATGGTTTGGGTTGGAGGGGATCTAAAAAATAATCTTGTTCCAACCCCCTGCCATGGGCAGGGACACCTTCCACTGTCCCAGGTTTCTCCAAGCTCCATTCAACCTGGCCTTGGACACTTCCAGGGATGGGGCAGCCAGACCTTCTCTAGGCAACCTGTGCCAGGACCCCACCACCTCACAGTCGAGAATTTATTCCTAATATCTAATCTAAATCTACCCTCTGACACTTAAAAGCCTTTATCTCTTGTCCTATCACCACATGTCCTTATAGAAAGTCCCTCTTTAGTCACTGGTCTCCACTTGGACACCAATCCCTGGTGTGTGACCATCTAGCCAGTTCCTTATTCATCGTGTGGTACATCTGTCAAATCTATGGCTCTCCAATTTAGAGACAAGCATGTGGTGTGTGACAGTGTCAAATGTATGTGTGTACAAATCCAGGTAGATGGCATCAGTCACATTTCAGTCCTGATGTTTTGTGACAGCTTTTTGCTGCAAGTTGTCAGGAACCTGAGCACACTAACAGGCCTTAATTCTTCTGACCAGGCTCCCAGCACAACCTTTGCATACCCCTGGCCTCCAACCCTTTCTCAGTAGACCTCAGAACTGCACTGTACTTAGTTCAGCTCTTGTATGGACCCCTTAGAGATACACTGCAGCTTGGCTTCTGCTGTGGGTTCAGCCCCTTCTCCTTTGCACCTGATGGGACTCCCTGGCTAAAACCTTGATATGATTCACCCCATCATTATGTCTAGGGCTGATGAAGATTCTGCCATTAGTTTCCAGTTCACAGAGGGGCCCATGAAACTCCTGTGTCTCTGAGGATGCTGCCTACACTGAGTTGCATTCTGCTCTCAATGTGTCCCTCATCATAGGACAGCCCTGCTCTCATTGTATCTTGACCCAGGTAACAGCACATGTTCCATTTAGCCAAATGTCACAAAGTGCTCTGCTGGATGTTTTCATTTTATACCATTTAGTTTTTTCTTCAGGGCCTTAAAGCTCATTGAAAGTTCTTCAGGTCAATGAGAATTTCTGAATCTTGTAGTTGCCATTGACCGAAAGAGATTCTTCCACAACAAGGTTGTCACCTGTTAAAGGGATGCCTTGTGGTTCTAAAATGTAAAATCTACCACCTAGAAAATATTTGAAGCATATCATTTAACTTTTTACTCCAGAAACTGAAACAGTAGCTCAATTCGGCTGGCACCAGGAGGAGGCACCTCACTGCCAGAAGAGGGAAGGACAGGATGAAATGCATAAAAGACTCCTGAGGTATAGCCTTGCTTTGTTCTCTATTAAAAAAAATTGGAGTAAAGGGCACAACCACCTTTTGGAAAGACTAGGCCATTTGTGAGCTCTGAGAATCATCAAATACTACATTCATGCAGGGAATTCATCACAGGAGTGGAGAGGTTATAGGAACTGCTGAGGACCTGTCATTGCACAGATAGTGAAGAAAGGGTTAAAAAGCAAATATAAGATTTTGGTTTGCTTGCTTTGTAAGTCCCTGGTGAGAGATCTTTCATGTCAAATGTAAGTAGTGTCAGTCACCACTGACAGTGACATGTGTCTTTTCATATGTTAAGTATATTTAATTGTTGGTAGATGGTCAGATTTACTGCTACTGGGCCAAAATTTGCTTTCATTCACATAATCTGAAATCTGGAGAAAGTACACCGGTTTCTATACATTTCTTCAACTTTATGAGAAATGTCTGTGAGGCATGCTTGGCTAACAAACACAGTAATGGAGGGAGGACCAGAATCACTGTGTTTTCACATGTGTGTTCATGCTGAATTGAATAAACAGGTAAAATATTAAAATCTTTCATGGGATGAAAGTTACTTGGATATTATATGTGAAGTGAAATGATTCATTCCTGGTAGTTTTGATGTTAACTTTCATATGTCCAAGCAGTTCTGTGCTTATGGGAGTTGGACACACACAGCTGAAGATCTCAGACACTGTGGAGTACAGGGTCCCCACCTGCACCATGTCTGTCTTGAGGTAGGCACTCATTTATATGCCTAATTAAAGCTGGAAAAGAGCAAGTGTAATGATAAAAGTCACTTGCAACCAGAATTAGATCTCTTCACTGGAGTTATGTGCTATTTATGCTGAATTACATTCAGTCTAGAGGAGTCTGTGAGTGGTGAAGGAGTTTTCTCTGGACCAAACCTTTTTGAAGGAGTAATCCCAGTGGCTCAGGTCCACTTAATTCCCTTTGTCCTTTCACTGCTAACCTTTGTGAAGGAGGCAGGAAACACCCCGTGGTTAGACAGGGAAGATGAAAATTAAGAACTACAATATGGACAAATGACACCCCAGGACTGCAGTATGAGCTCAGCTTATCAGCTCTTCTAGAGACAATTTCATTTTAATTGGGTGTGTGAGAACAGTTTCAAAGCTTACCCAGTTAATACTGGATGAAGGAAAGGCCTTTAATATTGGAAATTACAACACTTATTAGCTAAGCACATTACATGAAGAGCAAACTGAGTGGTAATTCTTACTCATCATCTTACACTGTTTAATCCTCACATAGGTAACTCAGGAACACTGAGCTGAGATCAGGGGGTTTTCTAAGATGTCTGGTCCTTTACAAGTCACCTTTGGAAGGGTATTTCAAGCCCATCAAGGAAAAATAGTGGCCAGCTGTTCTTGTGGGAAAAATTCTCCCTCTCTTGTCAATAACAAAACACGCTGTAAATTCAGCTGAGCCGTGATTTCCCCTGCTAGCTTTTAAATCTCTAGATATTATGTTTTTTTCTGTACCTACAAGCCCTCTCAACACCAACAGTGAGCCTAGCTTTTGGCAACCAGGGGAGTTGCTCATTTCCTTCAGTCACTCTTATCTGTTGCCAATGCTTTCCAGAATAACAAAGAACACAGGACAACTTGTGTTTTGCTTCTTTCCCATCTCAATGGGGAAAAAATATTTTTTTTTATTTTATTTTATATCCATGTGCAACAATATGAAGTTTGATTTGTTTTGATCACTGTCACATTACTGCCTTGGAAGTAGCTCTTCTCTCTGTCTTTTGCATGTGCTGCTGGAGGTATAAGATATGTCACCTTGTGGGTAAAAATGAACAGTTTTATTGGTTCAGGGTCCAGGACAGGCTGATAGGCTGTGTGGGTACGCTTGGTTCCCCTGAACAGTATTATAAAATATGTTAATTTGTGCTATCTTTTATGATTTATTAATTTCTTCAGCTGAAATTCTTCAACAGCAATGGCAAGCAGTAAAGAAGAAGGAAAGCAGCAGAAGGTGAGATGCTTTTTTTTTCAAGAGCCATTCTTTCAGACAGGACAGGTTGGTTGCCCTTGTGTTCTCCTACAGTAACTTCTCTGAAAAAAACTTCTACATTGCATTTTACATAACAAAGTTGAAGACAGATGTCTTACAACAAGGGAAAAAAAAAAAGACTGACCCTGTGCCAGGGCCAGATTTTCTGTCTGAACACCAGAAAGCTCTGATTCATGGTAATCATTACGGGGGGAAACAGAAGAGTACAGCAACCTGTGATCTTCTGGCAAATGTTATTTACGTTTCTTTTTCCTACTGCATTTTGGAAAAATTTCCCTAAAGTCAACCTAACTGGGAAATGTTGTATGTTGCATGTGAATGAAATTACTGACTCTTTCAGTGAGGATACCTAATAACTGCTGAGGTAAAGCAACAGATAGAAAATTGTGCATATGGAAGATACATTTTTTTCCAGTAGATATGACTGTGGTTATGATGCAGTCAAAATTCATCTCTTCCCAATAAGAATAACTGATGTGGAAGTAATTTGGTCACTCCAGATTTTAGAAATGTGGAAAACTGTATTGGTAAATGTGATGGGTTGTATTTTTAATTTCTTTTTTCCTCAAAGAAGGACCCAGACTCTATCTTACCACAAATGTGTGACAAATTTCTTACACAGAAAGACTGAAATCAAGGTGCATGGGAACACCACACCATTTCAGATATGACAGCTGTCCCGTCTTTGAGATGGAGAAAATTAATGACTCATACAAAGGGCCTGCAGCATCCCTATGGAGTGCTCATATTATTGGGTGAACATCAGAGAGGCTGAAGCATAGCACAAATAACATTACTATTGTTTGATTGAGTCTGTCCTATAAATGTATTACTTGTGTGCAAAAATACTGTTTAACATCACAGTTATGGATCAAAATCAAAACTGTCCAGTTCCTCTTTCACCACTATAAAGCTTCACATAAATAAACAAACAAACAAACAAACAAATAAATGTGGGATATAGATTTAATCATTGTGCTGTTTCTCAGGGTCTCTTGCTTTCAGGTCCAGTTATCCATGGTGTTTAACAGGGAGACTGTTGTGGCTAGCCGTCGCGAACGACGATGCTTTTTATGCCTGCGCGAATGGATTTATTACGTGGAGCTCAGCGTGCGCGGAACTGGCCCCACCCCCTTTAGCCCTGGGACGCTCCCTAGCCTTGGCCAGGGCAAGCCCGGACGAAGTTGGCAGAGCGAGACCCGCAGGACTCGAACCGGCATCCTTCCGAGAAGGAGCACGGATCCAGGGGCGGCGGCTTTACCCACTCGGCCACAGCCGCCGGCAACAGGGAGACTGACTATATAAGTATATATACAATATTTTTTATGTACTCTGCTTTCACGTTTTGTAAGTGCTCTGCTTTCTAAAGCAGCCAGTTTGGCCTCAGTTCAGTGTTGCCATATGAACAGATACTTTCCTAGTAGTTTTTTTTTTCTTTCACAGCTTGTCTACATGGAGAAGTTAGATTAGTGTATGAATTTGCAACATACTAGATACTGCATAAGTTTGAAGCATGGGCTATCCTGAACCCCATGAGCTACAACTTTCTATTCATCTTCCTGGCCACCAGGAGAAGCTAAAATGAATAATAACTGCAGGAAAACCATTCCGTTTTATGCCTGGTCTTGCTCAAGACTGATCTATCAAGATTCTATGGAAGGTGATTTGAGCTCATATGGAGATGCCATGTTGTTCCCCTTTCTTGAGAAAATTCAAGTTACAATTGTAAATGTCTGCCAAGGATTAAAGATTTGCAAATCAAGTTGAGGACGATGGAGAAAAGGAACAAAGATTCAGTTCTCACTTTCTACTCATGGAAGAAGTGATGATAGTTGCACTGTTCTGAGGTCTGCATTAACTGTAGATTCTACATGGGAATTACTGCAAAGATCAAGCAGTGGCATGCGAAGAAAAGATGATGTGCCAGGATTATGCATTGGAACCATCACACACTTCCAACACACATGGAGCCACATCTGAGTTTAGCAAACAGGCAAACAGGCCACTAGAGAAGTGGTAAACAAAATAGACTGGCATAAAATATTTTTCAGCTTCCAGTCATTCTTCAATATACATGGCAGTGACTATGTGTCCCATACAATTATTAGAAAAATTACTAACCTTCCAATATCTCAAATGAGCCTACAAGAAAAATGGAGTGTGACTGTTTACAAGAACATGCAGTGATAGGACGAGAGGGTAGAAAGAGAGTAGGTTTAGATGAGATATGAGGAAGAAATTACTTGTGAGGGTGGTGAGGTCCTGGCACCAGAGAAGCTGTGACTGCCCCATCCCTGGAAATGTCGAAGGCCAGGTTGGATGACACTCTGAGCAACCTGGTTTACTGAAGGTGTCTCTGCCCATGGTAGGGGGGTTGGACCAAGATGAGCTTGGAAATCAAGATTTTTCATGATTCTATGAAAAATCAGATTTTCACTTAAGAGATTTAAATAATGAAATGTGTTTTTTAGTAGTCTTCCATTTTCCTAGATTACAGATCAAAAGCTCTTTTGAGTCCTATTTATGCTACAGCCCACCCATAAAAATCTAAGTAACCATGACTGAAGAATTAATAGAATATACCATTGTTTTCTAACCTCAGTAAAACAGTGGACATAAGGAAGACATTCAAGCCTCTATTTGAACCTGGTACCAGAGACAGAACCAGCAATACAGCTTGAAGAGCTTATTCTGCAAAGTTCCAGACTGGATGCACAGAGGTAGATCAAATAAGGTTAAATAAAAAAAATAATGATAATAAAAAAATCCATGTAAATGGACTTGTGACATGCAAACTTCTCAATTTTGCATTTCAATTGTCACAAGCTTGTTTAACTACTGGTGTGATGTCAAGTAGTCATGGATTTTCAGGGAAGGATTGAAAACAGATGGTCTCTGATACTTCTTTCATTATAACTTCCTTAAGTTTACAGAAGTTTGTAGCTTTGTCTTCAGGTCTTTCTACTTTTTAGCCTTTGGAGGGGGTCGTGGGGGGAAGTCAATTTTCTTTAAAAAAATGATTTGACTTATACTCCAGGAACTGGCAAAGCCTCTCATCCCTTGGAGACAGAGACAGCTGGAAGGAACTAGATGGCTTCTGACAAGGGGAGAAAAAAAAA
>VXBX01000233.1:0-11162 GCA_013400415.1 Scytalopus superciliaris | reverse complement strand
AAAAAAAAAAAAAGACATTTCTGTACCAGAAACTGCTTATTGGGAAAAAGAAAAGAACTCCCAAGGTAGGTTCTGTAAAACACATGATTCTGTGGCTGTGGTTAGATGGCTTCAGGCCAGACAAAGAAAATAGATGAGAGATGGGTTAACTCTGCTGCTGCAGATGGTAAAACAGTGGGATATGTATTATCTGCCCCAGTAGTGGAGTGAACTCTCCCAGACACACAAATCCTGGAGAGCTATCAGTGATAGCCACTGCAAAGTTGACTGTATCAAATCTGCTCAGACTCTAGAGCACTTACCAACAGCTGAAGGACATTACAGCCAATTGATTTCTCTAGTGTAGACAACACCCGAAAATAACCTTGGCCATCTAAAGTGAGAGGTTCTGTGTTTGTTAGTTTTGTCTTTAGTTACTGCCTCTTTTATATGCCTTTTGTGTATTGTTCACCTGGAAGTTGAGTACTTTCTTGCTTACTCTGTCAGCTTTTTTTTTTCAACGCATTACAGGGTCACCTACAAAAAGCTTTGAAGGTTTGACTCACAGTCATGCAACAAAATTTGTTTCAGGTGATAATATTTCCCAGTAGGAGATTGTTTGGATTGTTGGAAAAGTAGTTTGTTATGAGAATATAAAACCGGTTTCCAGGATGAACAAGGGAATTGTTTTATTCCTTTGCTGTGCAGAGTTAGTGAGCAATAGCCTGAGGGGGTCAACTCTAAATAAGGCTGGATAACTCCTTGTTTTTATTTCTATATCGTTTAGCGCTTCCATGCAGCCCAGCTCTACAAAATTATTTTCCTTATTGTATATCTTGCTGGGGTTTGGAAAACTAAGATCAATATTGGAAGTGTGTGGTCTGTAGTTTTAAAATTGAGTAACCATGTGATATGGGCATCTTATGAGATTCCAAGGGTAGGTCACACCAGGAGAGAACCTCCTCGCTGAGCACACCATGGCCAGGACCAGGTGGCAAGGGAGTGACAAGACTCCAAATGAGGGACAGGGAAGAGTGACTATCCATACTTCCCACTGCTGGATGTGATAAAAATTATCTCTAAAGTTGTTCCTTTATACTGGGCATCACAACCCCTGTACAGATATGGGTCCTGTGTGAAGCATTTGCCAAATGTTAATTAACACAGACTAATGTAAATATTCTTTATTTCAGAAGCACTTACTGAAACTGGAGTCATACCCAGGTAACTGCAGTTTATCCTCTTCTTTGCATACTAGAAATTTTACTTTCCTTTGGTTTTTTACAGCGTTGCCTCAAACAGCAATTTGCTGAGTTTAGTCACCTTTAAAACTTACTAACATCTAACTCTGCATGCTGTAATAATAGTTGCTACTAGTCTATGGACAAACAATACACTAGGGCATGTGTGCAGTTTCACTTATGACTCATTTGCCTCCAAAAGTCAGGGTTTCTGCCCTTCCAGCGCTTAGGATTAAACGGCTCTGCAATGAGGCTAAAACTTTTATAATTCAATAGAATTTATTTGGGATCTATACATGCAGCGAGCTAGGTAGTGTCTCTGGTGTTGTTGCCTGAAACTGAGTAATGGTTTAACAGATGTAACAGTGGCTCACCCCTGTGTGCCAGCTGCCACACTATTATCATCTGGCAGCTCCTTCAGACAGGAGAAAACATCTGAAATATTGAATCAGTTTTAAATACTTTTACAGAACAGACCTTGCCTCCTAAGGGTTACTCAAAGGAAAATATTCCTGTGTTTAGGAGGGAAATAGGAAATAAGCTGGTAAAGGCTGGCCTTGCTGAGACAGTAAGTGATATGGTCTATAAATTCGTAAAAGAAATCTTCATTTGACTTCAGATGTGTATGGTACAACTTAGTTGAGCTAATCAACTCTTGTGTAAGTAGAAGTGAACATACTTATAGTATAACCCATCTCATCCTAGTGTAGACCACCATAAAGCCAAAGGCAAGTTAATCAGATCCCAAAATTTTCCTTTGATGTTCCAAAAAATGTACTGAATCTGAAAAGCTCATTCAACTCCCAGTCTACCCTGCACACCTTTTGTATGCAACTTTTTGTCTTCCAGCAGAGATTCACCAAGAAACTTCCCTCCTACATTTGATCTTCCAAACTGAAAACCAGAGCAGTTTTGGTGGAAGGACTTGTGATCCTGTGGGGGATCCAGACAGGAGCAGTCTATTCCCAAAGACTGACCCTGTCGAAGAGATCCACACTGGAGCAGTTTGAGAACAACTGCACTCCATGAAAAGGACTCATCTTGGAGAATTTCTGGATGACTGTCTCCTGTGGGAGGAACTCCATGATGGAGCAGGGGAAAGGTGTGAGGAGCCCAACCCCTGGGGAGGAAGGAAGAGCAGAGACGGTATGTGATGAACTGATCACAGCCCCCATTGCCCGTTCCTCTGTGCCACTGGGTGGGAGGAGGTAACAGGAGCAAAGTTAAGCCTTGGTTTTGTAAGATTTGCTTTTATTTGTTATTACCTTGCTCTGATCTTATTGGTAATAATTTAATTTAATTTTCCCAAGTTGACTCTGTTATGCCCATAACAGTAATCAGTGAGTGATCACTCCTTGCAAGGACAATCTCATTTCATGAGCTGGATATTGTATTTTCCTCTCCCCTGTCCATTTGGGAAAGGGACTGATAGAGCAGCTTTGGTTGGCACCTGGTGTCCAGTCAGGGTCAAATCACCAGAACTCTTTGTGTACAACATGACATACTTGACTTAGAATTAAATTGTTAGGATACTTTTTTGCACCTGTCAAACAACAGCAGAGAAATCAGGTTGTTTTGTTTCTGGCTTCCCAAAAGAACCTTCTTTTTAGTTATCTTCCAACTTTTGACTTTGGCATGAAAATTCTAGAAGGCCAAATATTCTCATTTGACATAAAACTGTGTCACCAAATGTGAAAGTTCGGGTTGGCTCTCTGCCAACAGCCAANACCTTCGCCGCCGGCCCAGGCAAAACAACCCCCAGAGCAGGCCTCGCTGAACACAGATAAGCCAGGCCCAAACACCGGGAGCTCGTCAGCGTGTGAGCCCGAGAAGGAAAAGAAAGCAAAAAAGAGAAAGAACACCTCCCCCTTCGGCTTATATACACCTGATTACGTAAAGAGATGGGATGGAATACTTCCTAGATCTTGACCCTGGTTACCAAGGAAGGCCTACAAAAAACAACCCATCACACCAAATCTTTGGCTCAAATTTCTTAAATGGTTGCAAACCCAGTGGAAGTCTCTGATTCCAGTTCAACAAAAGCACAAAGTGTCTGAAACACACATTGTTGAGAAAAAGCAGAAAGGATCATAACATGAGTTACACTGGCGTGTTTGTCTCTAAGGATTTGTCTCTGCAAGAAGCTAGTGGTCTGCTTGTATACAGCTTATAAACCAATCTGTTTCTGAATACATAATGCTCAGATGGAAGGAATCTTACTAAATTTAAAACATATAAAGGCTAGAAATATAACACTAACTAGTTTGCTTGGTTCTTTCTTTCACTAGTAGTTGTGCATGAGGATCAGCATGGACAAGTCAGATATGGTAATGCACTCTCTCAGGCCTTTCCGATAACCAGTGGTGTGAAACAAGGTTGTGTTCTCACACCAAACCTATTCATGATTTTCTTCAGTATGATGCTCCAAAGGGCCATGGCAGACCTCAATGAAGACAACGGCATCTACATCTGCTATCATACGGATGGAAGTCTATTCAACCTAAGGCAACTGAAGGCCCACACTAGGATCCTCAATCACCTTGTCCATGAGCTGCTTTTTGCTGACAATGCCGCCCTCATTGCTCACACAGAAGCAGCTCTGCAACGCTTAACATCCTGCTTTGCAGAGGCTGCTGAGCTTTTTGGGCTGGAAGTCAGCCTAAAGAAGACAGAATTCTCTATCAAACTGCACCTCAGGAAGTCTTTCATCATNGAGCAGGCAGAGGTCACCAGCATTGAGGCCATGCTGCTGAGAATGCAGCTGTGCTGGGCAGGACACGTCTCCAGGATGGAGGATCACCGCCTCCCTAAGATTGTGCTCTATGCTGAGCTTGCCAGCGGCTGCCGCAAGAGAGGAACCCCAAAGAGGAGATACAAGGACTCCCTCAAATAACACCTCAGCCTTGGCCATATTGACCACCATCAATGGTCCACTCTGGCCTCCAGCTGGGAGGCATGGAGGCACACCATCTATAACGCTGCTGCTTCCTTTGAGAGCGCATGCAGGATCAATCTGGAAGAAAAAAGACAGTGCAGAAAGAACCGTTCCTCGCCAGTACAGCCTGTGGAGACTTTCCGCTGTGCCTTTTGTGACCAGACTTGCCTATCGCGCATTGGCCTTTTTAGCCACCAGCGCGCTTGTAGCAAGCGTGGGGAGAGCCATTCTCAAATCTTTGTTCGTGAAGCCTAGCCATCAGTTGAATGAGGTGAGTTGTGCTGGGTGGTGCTCCTTTGGAGCTCTCTTGAAAAAGACTCCAACTGCTCTCTTGAAAAAGACAATACATGTACAGCCCTATGTTAAAAGGGGAAGCATTAAGGCTGGGTGGAAACTTGCTGTTCAAGTCTGACTCTGCAGATAGGTGTGTTATGGACTAACAAGGCTAAATTGAAGAAAGGAAGGCCATATGATCCCAAAATGACTTGAACCAAACGTTCCTCCTTCCGTCACGCAAGAGTGATTTGTATTGTGAATGTGTAGCCTAGAAGTAAAACAAAGCACCTTACTTCCATCAAATTGTGTAATTTTTTTCCTGGTGTGCTACGGGAAGATATTTGGTCTCATTCCTGCTTAAACTCATTAAGTATACCATTAGGTGTACTAACACAGCATTTGCAAAGATAGTTTTATAGTATCTACTTTGCATGTTTCACACTAACTGATAGCGAGAATGGAAATCGTCGTAAGGGATGGAAAATCCAGATTAAGATTTACTAGCAGGTAACCTGAAGTATGTGTGTATGAACACACATAAATATATGTACTGTAAACAAACTAATATACACATATAAATTATAGACTGACATAACCTATTGACATTAATTCTGCTCCTGAACTAACCTGTTGAGGGTGCTGGTAATTTATGTCTCTTCACTGACTAAACTCCTAATTAATTATAGTTCTGTGCAATACTATATAGACTACCAATTCAGGTGGATGCTAATACAAATTTCAGTAATCCCTTCTGTACCATTTAGATGTGACATTTTGAAGCATGTGCACCAATAGACTCATTACAGGTCAAGTCTATGTTTGTTAATCCTCTGGGGAGATACAGCTATAATATCTTTTGTGGAACATCATAGGATTTCTAATGTAATATCCACAGAACATGATCCATCTAAAACTTTTTGAGCTTCATTCATCATTTCAAGAGGGAAAAATACTAATTAAATCTGTCAGCATTTGCATATATAGTCTAGCAATTAGATGAAAGATTTTTCTCTGTAATTCTAGAGGGCAAGAGCACAAATTATTAAAGAAACTTGAGAGCTACCTGGAGTAAACAGTCACTGTGATAAACAACAAACCTAACATTCACAGTTTCAATTTGCATATATAGATGGCTATAAAATAACTTCTCATGAAATTTGAGATCTAAATTAAGAAGCCTTTTATTCTGGGCTTAAGCCAAATCTTACTGGAACTGGTGGGGTTTTTTGTATTGACTATAATGGACTTTGAATCAGATTATAATAATTTTTTTCTCAATAAGTGAATGAAGCAAGTGAAAATTGTGAGAGCCTCTAAGAACCCGGATCTAGAAGGGCTTTCAGTATTCACATATCTCAACATCTTCAGCCAAGGAGAATTTCTTATTACTGCAGTTCCTCTAAACCTTTATTCATGAAGGTGATTAAAGCATGGCTGACAACCAATTTCTGAGAACAGCACATCACAATTTCATGTTGGCTTGGGAGGCTACTCCTTATAAAAAGCATCCTGATGGTGAAGCAGAAGAATTGTTAAACCCTTGGTGTATGGACCTCTGCTGACCTCTATGGAAGGAGAGCAGTGGCAGAAGCACTTCACATGTGCACCCTTTTTTATATTAGGAATTCACCAAAGATCTAGGAGTGCTAAATCAGCAACGCATTTTAACAGAGGAATTATGAAAATGCTGTCTTTCCTCTTCATAACAGTTTGGTGGAGTGTTCAGTATACTGCCAATGCCTTTCTAGAACTGATTTTATAAATCATAGAATCTAAGTCATAGAAAATATACAAAAAGTGAACAGGAAAAGATCCTACTTCAACCAATTGAAAATGCTGCTTAGGGAGATACCAGTTGCCAACACGACTTAAGTAATAGATGTATAAACAAAATTACTAGGAAAAGAGTACAGAATTATCTTCCATTAGGGGGCAGTTCTGCTTAAAAGTTCCTTAGTGAAATAATTCTGATTTTATTGTTAATATTGGACTCATTTTCCAAAAAATTGTCTAATCTAATTTTGTCCTCCACAACATCCAACACCACTGAATTCCTAAATACGGTTGCATCCTGTATGAAGAGAAAAACAAAACAAAACAACAACAACAAACAAAATAAATAAAAAAAAAGCGCAAGAACTTTTTTTTAATGGCTTTACACTACTGCTATTTCATCATAATCTCGTGCTATGAAAAGCAGCAGAAACTCATTCAGTATTTTGCTCCAGTTGTCAACAATCAATTCTGTTCAAGATTTTATTTTTTTTTTTTAAATCCTCTCAAATGCTTCCTTTTAAAGAAGAAAAGTCCTGGTCTCTGTAGTCTGTCTTTTAGGAGCTGCCACAATCCTCTCCATTACCATTCTTTGACACAGGCACTGCACTGCATGTGTGTGTGGGTGTTGAGAGATTTTCATTGAGACTGAGTTTTTTTAACTCCAATTTGGCATTTTGTTTCCTCTTTTTGTAATAAAGTGTTCTTGGGTTTCTTCTTCATCCAAATAGTTACAAGTGAGTTATGAACTGCTGCAGACATCCATTATTAGTTATTTAGTTTATACAGGCTTTCCGTAGATGGGCAG
The DNA here is from genome assembly GCA_013400415.1 of Scytalopus superciliaris. Classification (NCBI taxonomy): domain Eukaryota; kingdom Metazoa; phylum Chordata; class Aves; order Passeriformes; family Rhinocryptidae; genus Scytalopus; species Scytalopus superciliaris. The sequence goes on along the minus strand of VXBX01000233.1, from coordinate 4,150 downwards.
TCCACTGATGTTCATTATTTTCTGGAGATGGTTCTCATTGTTACTATAAAACTTCCCTGCAGGCCAAGTAAAGGAAGTTGCCTTGAGAATGACTGTTCAGTCAAAAGGAATGATCACTGAAGAATGAAAAAATGAAGGTTAATACAGCCTTGCTCAATGTGATTCATCATTTTAGGTGAATGGTCAACAATATAATCAGTTACTAAACAGAATAATCATTGCAGGCTTCCAAAGATGTGCGTACAGATTCTTCCTTCAGAGAATAAGAGATATTAGGTATTCATTAACTCACTGAGTCCCTCCACCTGCCAATGCAGAATTATTCTCTGAAGTGTATTTCTTGTAATAGACATTATCATAGTTTATCTAGCAATGCCTGTGTGATGCTTCTCTGTTTCTAGGACTGTCTGCAGCTTAAGAAGCAGCCTTGTGTAGTCACAGATGTTTGGCAACCATGTACAGGTGTTGCCTCATAAACAGAATTTAGAAAAATCTGCTTGTTGTCCCACCTTGGACTTAGCTTTTATTACTTTTATTTCACCTTCATCTTGCATGGACAAAACTTTCATTCACCAAGTTATTCTTTCATCAAAGGTATTATCCATCAAGTTCCTGCAGCATTATATAACCTGAATAAAATACTGCTCTACCACAAATTTTTCAAAAGGCAGCAACATATCCATGTCTAGTAGCAAGTGTGGATAATATTTAACTTGTTATAAGTTAATACTGTATTTCTAATGTTCCATATTGAATGGCATACGAAAAGTTGTCTCACTTCTACTTCCTGTGGAAGGTGTCCATGGCAGAGGGATGGGAACTAGATGATCTTGGAGCTCCCTTCAAACACAAATCATTCTGTGATTATAACACAGCTGGTGAAAATTTATGATTATTTCACAGGATTGTTTATTCCCTAAGTCTTGATAGAAACTCACAGTGCCTGATGATGGGTGTAATTTTTCCAACCTTTTCCTATGTTACTTCACAGTGGATTTAGCAGCAAAACTATGCAGTAACTCCCATGCTGTGCTGCAAGGCTCCACTTAGACATCGCAGTTATGTGATCCAGGAGCTGCTGTCACAGAAAGAAGATATGATCTGTCCATGCCACTGAACACTTCAGGCAGATTAATTTATTATTTTTTTTTTAATAAATATTTTACTCATTCTCAGCCATTGTAATTTCAGTAAAGACCTATAGGACCTTTCAGGTGCTAAAGGAGCTTCAAGAGAGATGGAGAGAAGTTTTTTGCAAAGGCATGGAATGATAGGATAAGGGGGGTTGGCTTCAGACTGACAGAGGGGAGGGTCAGATTGGATATTGGGAAGAAATTCTTGGCTGTGAGGATGGTGGGGTTTTGGCCCATGTTGTCCAGAGAAGATGTGGTTACCCCATCCCTGAGAGTGTTTAGAGTTAGATTGGATGAGGTTCAGAGGAACCTGATCTAGTGGGAGGTGTCCCTGCCCATGGGACAAGATGATCTTGAAGGTCCCTCCCAAGCCAAACCGTTCCATGATTTTATGATTCCACATTAAAAATAAATTTTTTTTTAAAAAAATAATAGAATTAATAGATATTAAACATTTTCCTGCGACTTTCCATAGAGAATTTTGAGAACTTCAGCAAAATCAGATTCCTCATAAAAATTTCACCAGAACCACATAAGCATAGAAAAGGAAGGCTGAGAAACAAAGACAACAAAACCCTTCTACAAGTGTCAACCCAGTCAGTAAGACTGCTTCTGTCTATCACATACAGCAAGGTTTTTACAGAGATGAGGAGGAGGCAGCCTGTGTTGCTCATCACCTTCTTGAAGTCAGGGATAATAGGCACGATTTGTCTGGTTTTACTTAGATTGCTACAAGTTAAGTGTTTAGAGTCAGTGAGTGGATCCCTCAGGTCCATTTACATTCAGTGGAGGAAAACAGTCATGTTCAGAAAGAGATTCATTGCATCTCACAAGATGGAGCATGAATCACCTCCTGGACATGCCAATTTCTATTCACTTCAAACGCAGCCTGGGGCAACTGGCTCAGACTTACATTTCTAATGCTCAGACAACTAAATTTAGGTAAGAACCCTACCAAGGTAGACTACAATGCCAACAATGTCTATGGCAAACACCTGCAGCTGCCAGCCTGGATTGAGTCCATGGTCCCTAAAAAATGTTGCTCACATTTGAGAACCGTTTTTTCCCACTCCTCAACATCTGAAGTTATGAACAGCCACAGGTTTAAAAGAAAATTGGAATATCTTAAGCTTGGAATTTTTTCTTCAATGCTGTTTGGCTCTAAAGTCCTTATTTTCACATTTAACAGTCAACACATGAATGTCCATTATTTTGTTAAATTTCCTTTGAAATTACCTTCCTGGAGGTGAATTTCATTTTAAAAAAACAAAAAAAAAATCAAACCCAAAGCAAAACAAAACAAAAAACCCCCACCTTGCTTTGCACATGACAGTGGAATTGTACAAATTAGCAATTTAAAAAATATCTATTTTCATTTTGCATGAAAATTTCTGTTTCCTAACCACTAGCATTTGTTTTATGTGTGCATCACCATGTAAATCATCAAAGAATCAAGAATTTTGCATCTAAAGGGAGATTTTTCAAGAAAAATGTGAGTTTAAGAAAAACAAAGAAACAAACAAAACTGTGGGTTTCTACTCAAAGGGATATTCCTTTTTTTCTGTAGACCTTAAGAATTAATGAAGACATAGGCAATGTTTACTTAGTCACTCTGGTTACTATAGTGCATCTAATACCTGCAAATTTTGCTTTAGGAATATGATTACCATGTTTTAGTGTAATTATGAGTGTTTTAGAAGCACAGTACTTTCACTACCTCTTCATCTCTCTGATCACATAAGTGTATTTTGGGATGTCTGTCAAGAAAATTTGAGCAATGCATTTCAACAGCAGCAACCTTCTGAGCAGAAAAGCACTTACGAAAAGGCCCATAAAAAGACAACTTTTTAAATAGTCAAAGGCGGTGAAAGAATTATGCTGAAGGACCCTGGCAGAGTTATAAAGCCTGTTATTTGTAGGAACTATTTATTTCTCTGCATTTTTCTCTAAGAGTAAAATCTTGGATTAAAATTTTACATAATGAGAGAAGAACAGTAATTATTTTTAAAATATGTTCAAACAAGACACTTCTTCTTTCAGCTTTAGGAGCTTATGTTCTGAAAGTTCTCAAGTTGCTGTAAGAATCACATATTATTTTGATGTCTGCCTATACTGATGTTATGGCTTTAGTCTGAATAAGGAAAGATGTGTGTCTGGGGCTCAGGCTTAAGTACAGTCCAGGCCCTACCACCCTCGGTTGTGAAGGGCACAAATGTTGTGTTGAAAAGTAGCAAATAAACAGTTATGTAGAGTTCTACCTTAACCTCTTATCATCCTGCCCTACAGTTGGAACTTGCGTTGAATTTATTTTTACTTCATGTTCTTTTATTGGTACCACAATTTCTGATTTCTGGTTCCACATCTCTGTTCAAGAAGATTTCTTGCCTGGGTTAGTTCCATCTTGCCATCCCTGGATAAACTCATGCATAAGAGGTGGGATTCAGGTACCAAATCAGGAAACTACGTTTTGTGTCTACATATGAAGACAGCTACACTGCGATTATGTGTCATACCCATAACTCATAAGTGATTCAATTGATTAAATCCAGGTGCCAGTGCTATCTGAGATATCTTAGGGTGTGTTAGACATCTGTAAGGCATTGGTCTATATTTCAAATGGCAGTCATACACCCATAGACTCCTAGAATAGTATTTGGAGGTCATGTAAGAAATTCAGAAACAGTACAAGATGCCTGCCTGCATAAGAAACTCGGACAGTCCCTTGAGACCTGTGTAGCCCACAAGACTGTTGACCAACCACAAGGGACAAAACTAAAGCCTAAGCATTTGTGTCCAGACTCATCTGACTCATTCTCTAATCTCTATTGACTTTATTAGCTAGATCTCAACAACTCTGGTTGTTAAGAGCAACCTATTTGCAGCCTTTTAGTAACTGAAGGGACCCTACAAGGAAAATGGAGACTGTTTACAAGAGCAGTGACAGAGCAACTTCTCCACAGACACCCCCTTGTCGTGAGGGAGAAGCTTGTGTGACCTTATGAAGTTGCGAGCTATGC
>VXBX01000232.1:348926-359957 GCA_013400415.1 Scytalopus superciliaris | reverse complement strand
CTGACTTGGACTCGCTGATCCTCATACAGCAGGATGATCATTTTGAGGAACTTGGGAGGACATCCCAATCGTTCCAAAATCTGCCACAGGCCTTTTCTGCTCACTGTGTCGAAAGCTTTGGTGAGCTCAACAAAAGTCACATAGAGACCTTTGTTCTGTTCCCTACACTTCTCTTGCAGTTGCCTGAGAATAAATACCATGTCTGTGGTACTCCTGTTGGCTCTGAAGCCACATTGGCTTTCAGGTAGAAGTTCCTCTGCGATAACGGGTACTAATCTGTTCAAAAGTATTCTTGCAAGGATTTTACCAGCAATGGAGAGAATTAAGTAGGAATGAGAGTGTGATTCACCAGCAAATAAGGTATGGAGTGAGGTGGTAGCCATTGCTTTTGATTTAATGGATTTGCATAATCCAAGGTGCCTTGGTTTTGGCTAGGGTAGGGTTAATTTTCTTCACAGTGGCTAGTATGGGGATATGTTTTGGATTTGTGCTGAACACATGGTTGATAATAGAGAGAGACTTTTGTTGTTGCTGAGCAGAGCTTACACAGAGCCAAAGCCTTCTCTGCTTTCTGCACTGCCACACTGGTGAGGAAATTGAGGCTGCATGGGAGGTTGGGAGGAGACACAGCCAGGACAGGTGACTCAAAACCAAAGGTATATTCCATACCATAGGCCACCATACTCAGTATATAAAATGGGGAGAGGAAGGGGAAAACGTTTGGAGCGATGGCGTTTGTCTTCCCAAGTAACTGTTACACATGATGAGGCTCTGCTTTCCTGGGGATGGTTCAACATCTTCCTGCCCATGGGAACCAATGAATTAATTTCTCGCTTTGCTTTGGTTGTGTGCATGACTGTTCTGTTTGTTGCAACCTGGTTCCAAAGCCTCAAGCTTTACCAGGTGTTACACTTTAATTTCAGGCTTGAAGAGGTTTCACCCACACAAACCCTTGGGCTCTTTGGTACCTTGAATTCATGTCCAGAGAAAAACTATGCATTTTTCTCTAAGAGATTTCTTTTTGTGAGAAAATAGGACAACCAGCAGTGGGTAATAATCAGAAGGCCCAATTAGTGCAGGGAGTCTCCTGGTGAGATCTCTTACTCAGGGCTCAGGGAGGCAGAAGACTTCCCTGTTGAATGAGTTCAGCTGGCATACAGGGCCCTGAGTTCCCCTCAGAAGGAAGTTGTTCTCTACAATTACCCATCTACATTAACACCCAGTGTTGTGATCCATCTGGCTGACTGACTGTTCTGGATACTCCCCCTAACAGACCTTCATCCTACTATTATTTGCCTGAATTCTCAGTCCCAGAGTCTCATACCTATTCTGTAAGGACACTAAGGAAGGCAAGGGAGGCCAGGAGGGGATTCTCCTACCTCCTCAAGCATGACTTGTTTCCATTTCCCCACATCTTTTAGGTGTCCTCCTTCTGCCTGATGGTGAGAGGATCAAGGCTCATCCAAATATTGCCATGCTTTCATCCACTGAATTTTTAATCAGGGATGGCAGGGTGTGATTCCACCAGTATATTTCTCACTCTCTGATACTCCTCAGCTTCTCCACTTCCTCTCTAAGCTTTGCCACCAGGCTGAAAAGATCATTCACCTGGTCACAACCCCACACAGGCGTCATTTCTGTTCTCCTCTGGCAGTAATTCCAGGCTCAAACACTCCCTGCAGCCAGACACGTGAACAGCTGCATGCTTCTGAAGGAGCGACACCACACTCCTGCTAGCAACCCCTTTTGACTGTGTGGAAACCATTACTGGATCTGTTCCAGCTGGGCATGTAAAAGCACCAGGTGAGCTCATCCTCAGGATCCAGGAGGGTGGCTGCACCCTACCTCACACGCTGCTCATGCAAACTACCACACAACTGCTATGCCATGTCCTTCTGGTGCACCATATCTTTCTCATGTGCCATGTCCTGTTTGCCTGAATCACCATGGTCCCTGGAATCCTGGAACCACCTTTCATCATGCTCCTGGCAATGTCCTTTCCTCGCCTGATTGGCTCACAAGAGCTTCTGTGTCCTGAACGGGCTCTGGGCTGCTGCTTGGGTGACCCTGATCTCAGGAACCTCTGTACAACTCAGTCTAAAGCTCATCCCTGAATTTACCTCAGTTGCCAGTGCTGCCACTGCTGCTGCTGCCTCACCTCTGTCTGTTCTGAATGGGATTGTGAATAGCTATGGGGTGAGAAAATAATTTCTTTAACTAGTAACTGAGATCAGGTAAGTTTAAAAATTGACTATATAAAAATCATGTCTAAAGAGAACTTACCCCTGAAACCCTAATCTCGTTAAGGAATATGCAAAAATAGTGGTTTATCTTTTTGCAATGTTTTGTAAAAAATGCATCTCAACTACTGCAGACGGTGCTCTGAAGAAGCCTGTTTGGCTTAGCTTTCTAATAAAGTTAGACTGTACATCTATAGGTGTGCTGGACTAAAGTCTACCACTCTCTAGTTCATCCTGCACTGTCACTGCCACATCTTCTTGAAGATTGCTATTTAATGGATTTTGGTGGATGAGATGCTTCTGTGATCACTTTCTAATCTATTTCAAACAAAACCTGCCAGGTTAGCAAAGATCACCTTTGAGACTGTTTAAATTAGTCTGGCTTCTTTTGTCCTGAATGGTGCAATCACTTCAAAGCACTCAAAAGGATAGAAGTTTTTGAGAAGCATGCATATAAAAAACTGAGAAAGGGACAGTGATGATAACCATTTATCTAATACCATTGCAACTGGAAGTAAACATGTGTGGACCTGCTGGATAACAGAAATGGAATGCTCACACTCCAAGGATGAGGTAGGAAAAGGTTTTTTATTGAAGTGGTGCCTGGCTTATATAGGATCAGTAGGGAAGATTCTCGAATAGGGTGGAACTTAGGAAGGGTTTAGGGAAGAGCCTGGGAGGGGTTTGCAATACAAGGCAAAACCCTCCAAAACTGGGAACACAGAGGCAAATGCAGACCATATAAGGAAATGCTATCCTGCTGCAAGCAGGGACCAATCAGGGGTGAGTTACAAGCCGTGAGGGATGGAAAATTCCAGCAGGGACACACAGTAAAACAAAGGAAAATACGTATAACATGATAAAATCCTCAAACAGGGTACAGGCTTTAAACTGCAAACATAGCAGCAGTCCATATAAACGCAGCAAGCAGTCTTCCAGAGCTCAGGCAGTCACAGAACTGGGATGATTAAGCTGTCCTTCCACAGCTGATCTCTCTCTCCTCCAATAGACACGTGTTTCCAGCTTCAGGCTATACAGAATACATAAGTAAGTTGGCCTGTTACTAAGACTCGTTTTCCCGGTCATTAAGAGTTTTAGAAACTAATAGATGGAGTTTGCAAAGACAGATGTTCTGAACAGAGTCTGAAATGTCCTTAAATCAAAGATGTGAAAGGTATCTGGACCTACTATCACAAACAGACACAGAGAAACACTTGTGGGCAATATGTCCAGCCAGGACTGGAGGAATAATGATTTCACAGAGCGTACTAGAAGGAAAAAAAGTATTTGTGTGGAGTTCAATAGAGAAGTTGCCACCCAAAAAGGCTCTTTCTCAGGACAAAGAAACTTCATAGATAAGGTGAGAACTGGCAAAACTCAAAGTCAGATAGATATTCTCACCTAAAGCTAAAGACTAAAGGCACAGTAAAAAAAAGAGCAGGAAGTAGGAATCCAAAGAGCACTCAGAATTTAACAAGTTGTCCTTAGGCATCAGTACAAATGATGGTGCTGAAAACAGGGGCAAATGTGTAGTGACAGATGGGAAGGATGAAATTGCAATGTGGAAAGACTGTAGAAGCAGAATTCAGATAATTAACATTTTGAAATCATAGTAAATTTCATAATCTTGGTCTACAATATTGGAAGAGTTCTGGTATATGAAATCTAGTTTACAAATATTTTAGACCAGTCACGCACAGAGGAAATGGGGCACATCTATTAAAGAGTTGTGATGTATAAGGGGAAGGAAAAAAAAACAGTTTAAGAAGTGACCAAGGAAAACAGCTCATATATTTCCATAACTTTCCCAAGGCTGAAAAAATGCAGGCTCCCCGTCTCTATCAGGAAATTTCTGACTCACAAATTCTGTAGGTTAGAGTAACAATCTACAGAAGTATCACTGTTTCCAGGTCCTAATTTTATGCTCTTTCCTAAACACCTACTTTTGATGTCTGTTAGTGAGGAGGTCATGAGCTAGACTTTTGGTCAGACTCTCTACAAGTATTGTTTTGTTCTGTTGGAATGTAAAGAAAAGTCTTTATAAAAGTTACATTGGAACATACTAATCACTTTTTTTTTTTTTTTTTTATTTTGAGATAGCAGATTTCCTAGTTACAAGAACTGCTTTACTTGGATTTCATAGCTCTTTTGATATTGTAAAATAAATGGAGATGTTAAGGAAAAGGTGAAGAGGAAAGAGTCATGGATAAGATTCAGATCTTCTCATGCAGAAGCATCTCATGCAGGGATAGAAGAGTTCACCAAGGACAGGTCTGGAAAGTAACTTTATTTAATATGTCCACTGACAAACTTGGCACATATATTGCAGTTGGCTAGTGAAATTTGATGACAGTAAGATAGGAAGCTTTATTGCTACAAAGGAAGATTGGAATATTCTACTAGTAGTCTGACCCTGAGAACCAGAGTCACAGCTCTGGGAAGAAATGTAATAATGCAGAAAGCAAGGCTTTTCACTTGAGAAGTAAGAAGAATTTATGCTCTGAATTGGGAGTTCATCAGTTGGAAATGATAGAGGATAAAGATTTGGGTACATCCATCAATCACTGGCAGCTGCAGAAGGCAACTGTGGTTTCTGGAGGCCCTCAATCAGAGAAAATAATTCCACTCGAAAAAGGGAAATATTAGTATCATTATGCCGGGCTTTAGTAAGGCATTGCCTGGAAACAAAATCCTCAGTTCTCATCACCCATACTCAAGAGAGATGAGCATAAAATGAAGAAGGCATGCAAAAAATGTCCTGAAATATCAGAGGAATGGAGAAATTACTTTGTAAGAGGAACAAAAATCATATTTTTTTCTTATTGTCACATTGAAGGTGAATTAAGAGAAAATATGATTATCTCATCTGTATAAATATTGCATTAAAATAAATGTGAAGAAAGATGTCAACCCAATAGAAATTTAAACCAGAGGTGAATTCTTTAAAAAGTAAATACTCGCTTACTGTCAGTGGTGCTAAATTCTAGATCTACTTTCCAACAAAGAAAAAGAAAAATCCTGGGTAGTGAAAGGTAGAATTCAACCTGTGATTAAAAAAAAATTCAGGACTTAGTTGCCTGTGATGTCAAGAGCCTTTACTTTAATAGAACCTGACTGAAGTTTTCCTCTTAATAACTGTTATTTCTTGGCTTAAGTGGCTTAAACTGAATTGTTCTTTCCAAATTTCTTGAAAACATAGTCTCTTATTGAGTCTTGGTAAGAAAATGGACAGAAAAGTAGTGAGTGGCCCTTCTCTACTGATTTGGAGTGAGAGAAGGCTACAGAACAAAAAGTTAACTTCCACCAGCAATGTACTTTTGTTCACACTTCAATAATACACTAAGTTTCAAGTCCTGCTCCCACAAGAGCTGTAAAATGGCAGTCACATGGCCTCAAGAGCCCATCACATATTTTCATAGGATAAGTAAATTCATAAAAAAATGTGTATGAGGAGAAAAAATGTGCATAAACTTATTGTACATTTTTTTTCTAGAAATAGGTCCTACTGGCGTAAGCACAGTGCAGTAAGTATTGTTTAACTGATGGATACATACAGTATACTACTAGTTATTTCAATACTATGTTTTCTCTCTACCTCAGACTCCCATGGTTGTGCAATTAAAAAGGGGCAGACCCAGCTGAAGTGCAGCATTAATACTTACAGCATTTTAATATACTGTAAAATCTGTTTTCTTGTATGAATCAGACCTTTAAGCAAGGACTCTTAATTATTGTTTATTCCAAGCAACTGAGAAGAATGACAGAATTGCTACCTATTGATGAGACTTTAACTGAATAATTCAGTAAAACATCATTAGTAAATATGTGGTCTTGTAGGGTAACGGGAACGGAATACTCATACTCCAGGGATAAGGTAGGAAAAGATTTTTTATTGAAAATGATGCTCGGCTTATATAGGATCAGTAGGGAAGGTTCTGGAATGGGGTGGAACTTAGGAGGGGTTTAGGGAAGAGCCTGGGAGGGGTTTGCAATACAAGGCAAAACCCTCCAAAACTGGGAACACAGAGGCAAATGCAGACCATATAAGGAAATGCTATCCTGCTGCAAGCAGGGACCAATCAGGGGTGAGTTACAAGCCATGAGGGTTGGAAAATTCCAGCAGGGACACACAGTAAAACAAAGGAAAATACATATAACATGATAAAAATCCTTAAACAGGGTACAGGCTTTAAACTGCAAACAGCCCTTAAACAGGGTACAGTGTTTAAACTGCAAACATAGCAGCAGTCCATATAAATGCAGCAAGCAGTCTTCCAGAGCTCAGGCAGTCACAGATTTGGACTGATTAAGCTGTCCTTCCACAGCTGGCATCTTTCTCCTCCAACATAAAGAGATTTACATTCCGAAATATTTTGTGTTGCCTCATTTTTTTAAGATTAGCAGTAGGTGTGTTATGGATTTAAAATCTTGGAATTTTTTCTTTCATCTACCAACCCTGTGCCTCAGAGGGATTACCTCCTCTGTTTTTTCAACCATGGANACAGGTTTCTTCTTTCCTGTTACTTTGTACCTAGGAGGGCCAGGTGGTGCTCAGCACAGGGGCTGACAATTGCCATTCTGTTTGTGCCCCAGGCTGCTGGGTCACACACTTGTTTTTGTGGGTTAAAGGGACCTTTTGTTTTCTGTACCCTTGTACTGATTGTGATCTTTGTTGGGTTTTTTTTACTAAATTATAATTCTGATTTATAATCTGTTTGTGAATTGGATTCATTCCTCCTGCTGGTTTGTCTTTAAACCAGCACAAGGTGCGAGTCAGAAAGCAAGTTTTTGACTCAAGAAAGGTAACACAACTAGCACCACAGCTTTAGAGCAATTGACTGACTCATATTGACTGAAGACTACTTTTTGTCCAAAGTACAGGTGCAAGTTTCTTCATTGCAGTCAGAAGCACTGCATATTTGTACAAGTAGATGTTCTCTTTAACAGAATTGCCTTTGAAAATTTCCTATACCAGCACATATGGGATCCAGCACTTTAAAAATTTATATTAGCTAAATCTTTTGGGGAAGTTTTAGACATACTAAAAAGTTGGATGAATGCCTCCTGTATTTTCCACAATAATCAAGATTCCTAGTTTTCTGTTGAAAATAAGAGGAAAAGAGGACCAACATAGGACTGAATTCCTTTGAATCCATATAACACAAAAACCCACATCTCAATTTTTAAAGCAACTTATATTCCTAAATTCATTTTAAAATTATAGACTAATGAACTATTCATAGCCTAGGGAGTATGAGAGGGAGCATTTGGTTTATACTTATTAAATTCCAAATAAATAGAAGTTACTTCTATCAGAACAGGCTTCCGAGCTTTTTTCCCAGTGACATTCTCAGTAGTATTTCCGGGGTTTAATTACTGAAGCATTAATCAATAAGACTTTCAGAAACCAGGGACAAGGCCTTAGGTCTGTTCCTGTTTCATCTAAACTACCAAGACATAAACCTACAGACCTCCTGCACTATTTTCTTTTGGGCTCTTTCTAAATGGGCATTTAAAGGTTACAGCCGAAATCAACTGCAGGTGAAAATTTCAGTGTACTCAGTAGCAGAGCTATACAGGAGATCTCTGTTTCTAACTTGGAAACCTGGGCAAAGAAAAGTGTCCTTGGTCACTTACATGCATTTAAAAATCTGACGTATAGAGGACTGTCACCCAGAGGGTGGTTGTGTACTAGAACAGGCTACCCAGGCAAGTGGTCACATCACTAAGCCTGCCAGAGTTCAAGAAGAATTTGGATGATACTCTCAGGCACATGGCGTGACTCTGGGGTATGGTCCTGTGCAGGGCTAAGGATTGGACTCGATGATCCTTGTGGGTCCCTTCCGACTCTGCATATTCTATGATTCTGTGATTCTGTGATGGAGCTGCTTGAAAGGTACCAGAGCCGACATTCCAAAGACACTTTAACATATTTGAGAATGTTAACTTCTAGTCTTAAAAATGTCAGTAAGATTTGATCCTCTAAGGATCTCAGCTTTGCTGCTGTTAGTAATTTGAATGAAAGTTAGCAATGCACACAGTGAATACTCCAGATATAGAATGGTAGATCAGACTCTCTTTGACCTCTCTGAAGCTGCTGAAAAAAGACCTTATTTTTTTCTATTGAAATCAATGATTTTTTTTTTTTTTGGCATTGATTGCAGTAGGAACATGATTGAGCCCAAAGGTGCTAATTAGTTCTTATTGGTATAATCATTTTGATGTGGACACAAAAGCAGCCCTTCTGTGCTTTGCAATGTTAATGAATCTGAAAAAAGAAGAGTGCAATAGGGATAAACCTCAAATAGTGTCACTCAGAACGATACTGTTGTGAATCCTTTTAATTTTCTTTTTTTCTTTTCTTCTGATTTGTGACAACTGTATTCTGAATTTTGTTTAACTGTGCTAACAAAGGGCCGCAGTGTACTCATCCTACAGCCAGCTGCAATATCTTTCTTCCTGTGAACTGATGACAAAGAACATTGTGCCATATGAATTTGAGAGGTAATAATTTACTTGGGCTTCCTCAAGTATAGTAGAAAACATCTGTAGGTAGTATCAAGTCCCAGCTATCAACTGAAACTCCACTTTTAACACCAGCCTATAGGAAATGTGGCAATACAGAAATACCTTCAATTTTAATTTTAGTGTCAGTGTCTTTTAGTGCCTGGCCAGATTTGTGTGTTGTGTTCAACTCACAGCCTCACTTCAGCTACTCCATGGGATCCTATTCTACTCCTCTATGTCTTCTAGCCCTTTTCTTGGCTGTGCTCATGTTGACACAAAGTAAATAAAATATGAAGGGAGAAGGGAACTGAAGCTTATGTTCCCATATATTTTCCCGTAGTGATTGATACTGCAGTGACATGGAATAACATATAGGTATTTGATAAAACATAACATCCTTTTTTAGTCCTGTTGAAGACAGAAAGCATCACAAAGCAGCATGAAGTCTGCACTTCACATGGTAGAAGGCTAACAGCACACCAGGTGCAGGCTGTGTAAGAGTTTTGTCCTCCAAATCCCATTATGGATAAAGTATGAAGAAGGCAAATGCAGACTAATGGAGAAACAGAAAATCATCAATAATTATGTGCTTGGCATTTTTACCTGAGGAGTGCTAAAAGTACCCATACAAAACTTCTGAGAAGAGGCAAGAGTCTGTATCAATTCCTATCAGCATCCAGGAATGCGGTCAGGTGTGGAGCATGAGGCAGCCCCACTGAGCCAGTGGTTTTCTATATGCCTACAGGGAGCTGAAATTTGTGTATCTGTTCCAGCTGTTGGCACCATGAGAAAACCTGGGTATTTTTTATTTAGTGTCAGCTTTCACAGTTGTATTTTTAACAGTGTGATCTCGTGTTCTTGAAATGATATATAGGACTCCATTCAAGCCTCTGTTATGCCTTTGTAATTCCACTGAATTCAAGTAGTATCACAGGAAAGAGTCAAGACCAGCATGCCTTTATCAAACACAATCTCACTGAGAGTTCTGTTTCTAAATGGATTTTTTAGTTAGTAAAGTGAAATAAATGTCCAGTAAATTTCTCAGGAAGCTATTCCCTTTGAAGAGTAAAATAAATAACAGATTAAACAATCAGCACTAGCAAGAAAAGCAGCAGGTAAACTCAGAGACGTGCCAGAATAGATATAACACTCTATGTGGTCTTATTTTTAAAACAGTCTATGTCAGTCAGTGTACCTTAACATGCTGTTGTGTTACCTCAAAACCTAGTTACTCTATCTCTACTACTGCTACCATTTTGCCCTTACCATTTGCTTATATAAAGTGTAACTGAACTGAATATAAGAGATCTGAACCATAATTAATAAGTCTCCACCCATTTTAGAAATAGTGGAAGCTGTTAAACAGGCCTCAGGTTTTTTCTTTACAGTACAGTGATAAGAGCTCTTACCAGAAACCTTAGCTGTCATAACATTAAAAAGTATATGTTTTTTTGCTGTCTACATGAGGAGTGGCATTATGTTTTGTTATTTGTATTACTTAAAATCTTTATCTCAAGGTTAAGAAACAGGCCATGATTTAATTCCTACTACTTACTCCTTTTATTATTTCGGTGAGGAGTATTAAAATCCATGGTGAAGCAGGTTCTAGGCAAACAAATGTCATCAGGAAGACTGTCCTGTGCTGCTTCCTCAAATGCTACATAGTGGTTTTTGCTCTCTTAGTGTATTGTCCTTCCACTGAAGACCAAAGGATTAAGAAATGCACCTCCTATTTAGTACTACTGGAACTTGTTTGTTTAAATATTCCTGGAAATCAATTAAAGAAAAAAACCTAATTAAAGCTAATCTATACTGCTAGAATTCCAGAACTCCAAATATTAATTAAATTCTGAGGCTCCATTACAATGTACAGTTCATTAAGTAAAACATCCAGTTTAACACTGGAGAAGCCCAGGTTGCAGAGTTCCTGTTGATGTCAGTGGAATTCAGAACCCAGTCTTGTGGAAAATGCTTAAAACCTACCAGTGGAAATCCCTAAGTTAAGGGACTAAACCCTATGATAAGGAAAGTGCAAAGGCTGCATTTGTTTTCTAAAAGGTAGATCCAGACTCTTCTCTAAAATTTGAATATCCTCATAACTGCAGCATACAAATAATATCAGGAATAAATCTGAGTACTTTCCTGGTGTGAAAAGGAGACAGTTTAAAGCACAGATTAAGGTTAAAAAGAGTTAAAGATCAGTAAATATTTTGCAAACGCTGCATTAAAAGGAAGCCCTGTGAGTCCTGAAAAACAACACAGGCTAGTTCAGCAGCATATTCTA
>VXBX01000232.1:329448-347957 GCA_013400415.1 Scytalopus superciliaris | reverse complement strand
CTCATTTGAGGTAAATAAAAGTTATCTTAAATTATATATTTGTCTATAAAGTGAAAAAGATAGCTTTCAAAATTGTGACAATAAGAAGCTGGTGTCTCTAAAAAGGTGATTAAAAGTTAAATTTGTGCTAAGAAATACTTTTAATATATATATAATTATATAGACAAATTTTAAGATATATTCACTTCCTAACAGTACCTTTTTCTCTTTCTTTATTAAAAAGGGAGAGCTGAAGTTACCTGAAACAGGTTCAAGAACATAAATTTAAGACTTCTAAGTTAAGCTAGATGAGACCTACTTAAATGTTTGATATATTTCTTTCCTAGATGGTATAGTTAAAATCCTTTTGTGTCTTTGTCTTGTCTTACGTTAAAAAAAAAACTGGTTTAAATTCCAAGTCTCTCTTAGGGACTGAGTTTCTTTCTATTCACTTTACTAAGTAAAAATACCAGTTGTTTNATCAGGAAGACTGTCCTGTGCTGCTTCCTCAAATGCTACATAGTGGTTTTTGCTCTCTTAGTGTATTGTCCTTCCACTGAAGACCAAAGGATTAAGAAATGCACCTCCTATTTAGTACTACTGGAACTTGTTTGTTTAAATATTCCTGGAAATCAATTAAAGAAAAAAACCTAATTAAAGCTAATCTATACTGCTAGAATTCCAGAACTCCAAATATTAATTAAATTCTGAGGCTCCATTACAATGTACAGTTCATTAAGTAAAACATCCAGTTTAACACTGGAGAAGCCCAGGTTGCAGAGTTCCTGTTGATGTCAGTGGAATTCAGAACCCAGTCTTGTGGAAAATGCTTAAAACCTACCAGTGGAAATCCCTAAGTTAAGGGACTAAACCCTATGATAAGGAAAGTGCAAAGGCTGCATTTGTTTTCTAAAAGGTAGATCCAGACTCTTCTCTAAAATTTGAATATCCTCATAACTGCAGCATACAAATAATATCAGGAATAAATCTGAGTACTTTCCTGGTGTGAAAAGGAGACAGTTTAAAGCACAGATTAAGGTTAAAAAGAGTTAAAGATCAGTAAATATTTTGCAAACGCTGCATTAAAAGGAAGCCCTGTGAGTCCTGAAAAACAACACAGGCTAGTTCAGCAGCATATTCTAGAGGTGTTGTCATAACAAGCTACTTATGGACTGGAGACTCTCAGCCAGTTATACACAGTGACTACAAGGTGCTGTGATTCAAAAAACTTTCATATTCTCTCATGTTAGGCATCCACATGTGAAAGCCCTGTGAAATTAACCAAAATTGTTCAAGTTAGCTATACTGCTTGCAGAATTCTGCAAGAATGATGCACCTTGTTGTTCTTCTCTTTCATCTTCCAAGACACAGTGCCTGCTGCAGAGGGCAGAATGGAGCATGAATACTCTCCAGGTAACAAAAAACCTACCTCAGACCAGAATGTTCATCTCTTACAACTGTTATTCATATGGAAAATCCTAATTGAGCTAGCTGTGTGAATAACTGTTTGCAAGTTGTCACTGAAGGCTAAACAACTTAAGACTTTAATTCACCGCATGTGTGATCAATAGTCATTAGCATACCTGGATCATCTGGCTAATTAAGCAAGTAATTTTTGCTAGCATAAACAGTCTGTCTGGAAAAAAGATGCAAGGTGTTAGGACTGGAATTTTGTCAGGAATTTTGGTTTTCTTTCAGTCTGCTAAGAATGTTTTTTTTCTTTAAGAGTCTTAACTAATCTTCTGTGTGTCTTTTTTTCCTTTCCTTCCCTTCCCTCCTTTCCTCCTTCCTTCTTTACATCTTTCTGTCTGTCTTTCCTTCCTTCTGTTGGAATTCACAGCTGCCTGGTGTAGAAACTGTTTACAAAGAAGAAATACCTGGATGATTTCTTATTTTCTGTGTTAAATAGTGCTTTTACTAAGTGCTGAGCTCATTTAAATTAAGGTAAATGGATCTTTTGACTTTTAAAGGCATGTTTTATCAATGCATTAAACTCTGGCTGTATATTTGGTACTGTTAATTGGATTCTGTCAGTGAAACAAAGAGAAAAGCCATGTACTGAAACTACTTCATCACCAGTTCACTAGTTCATAATCTGATGTGACCATTCAGCAAAGCACTCTGCCCATCTATAAATTAATGTAATCTTACCCTCATATAACAGACATACCAACATGCTGAAGGGTAGCAGACCAACCATTTCACACCTTTCTGTACTTTTAATTTTTCTCATTTGCATTTATTTTGAAGAAATTTATTTCACCGATCTCAAATTAACATGAGGCTACATGGTTTCTTCCTTACTAATAAAATAATAATATCCTTTTTTTTAAATCATGTTTTTCATTGTCATACTGGGCTTTATTATTAATTTTATTGTGTATTAATCTATATTTAATAAAGGAGACTTTCACCTCTTTTTTTAATAAAACTCATTTGAGGTAAATAAAAGTTATCTTAAATTATATATTTGTCTATAAAGTGAAAAAGATAGCTTTCAAAATTGTGACAATAAGAAGCTGGTGTCTCTAAAAAGGTGATTAAAAGTTAAATTTGTGCTAAGAAATACTTTTAATATATATATAATTATATAGACAAATTTTAAGATATATTCACTTCCTAACAGTACCTTTTTCTCTTTCTTTATTAAAAAGGGAGAGCTGAAGTTACCTGAAACAGGTTCAAGAACATAAATTTAAGACTTCTAAGTTAAGCTAGATGAGACCTACTTAAATGTTTGATATATTTCTTTCCTAGATGGTATAGTTAAAATCCTTTTGTGTCTTTGTCTTGTCTTACGTTAAAAAAAAAACTGGTTTAAATTCCAAGTCTCTCTTAGGGACTGAGTTTCTTTCTATTCACTTTACTAAGTAAAAATACCAGTTGTTTGAGCCAGATTTACTCTGTGAAGCATAGATGGAAAGGAAACATTTGGTTCCTCAGTTCCACCTGCTGCTACTGCTGGCAGCCTGGGCATGTAATCCATTTCCCAAAATGATCAAGTTTAAAACTTGTTAATGTCCCCCCACACACTATTCCTATCAGAAAGCTGCTCTAACACTGTTTTTCTGATGGCTGAAAACTCCTAATTTTCATCATAAATACTTTCACAGTCAGTTTATTGCCATTGGTCATTTTGCCAACAAGTAGCTGGTTTGTCTTAACACAGTTCATCCCCTTGTTTTTAATCCATAGCATAAAACTTCGCATCTTGCCTTCTTGAAATCCAATCTGTTTTTCTAAGGACATTACTTCTCACAATCCTCGTCTTCATCTATGCTTTTCCAGTCTCTTTTATCCAGCTCTTCAACATATTTGACTTCCTTTTCTCATGTTATTGAACAGTAGCTAACTAAATTCAGAAATGTATCCACTTTTTTACAATTTCTTTGCTGTCAGAAATATCTGAACGCTAATTCATCTTCAGGAAGAGCAGTAGAGTAGATGACCACCTTGAGTCTTTGGTGGACATATAGGAAATTCTTCAGTGGAAGTGCTTTACCAATTTTATGTTCAGAAAACAAACAAACAAAAAACAAGAAAAAAGCCCCACCAAAACCAAAGGCGGGAAATATCCCTTCTTCCCTAAAGCTCAGTCCTTTTAAGATGATTCATTTGATGAATGGTAGCTTATCCCATTTGGGCATCACTTGTGGTAAATGGGGGAAATCTAGTTGACATGGCCAGATTCAGAGGTTTGCTGAGTATTGCCAGGAAAGGAACAAAGCTTTTAAAGATTTTGGTAGGTCATTCATCTTTATGTACCAAAGGGGCCACACAGTTCCCAGATCTTGTCAGTGTGACCATGAATGTTTTCTTCATCAAGACACTTCGAAAATATTTTGTGTCTGGATTTCCCCCTCACACCCTCAAAAGAATTACAGGATTTAAGGCAGGGTCTAGACACAGTATATGTTAGATTAATGCTTTCTTTTGATACAATATATCAATAGAAACTGACCCTTGATTCCCATGCTGTTGCATAGTCTTGTGATGTATTGAAGGAGTCTTACACAAGTGATTTGCTAAACTGAATACAGCCTTGGATGAAACTTGAATAAGGAGTTAGCAGTGATAAAACAGAAATGTAAGTTGCCATTTGCTTTGGAAAAGGGATGCAGGGAAAACATGCTGTCAAGGCTTGTTATAAGACCATCAGGAAGAAAGTAAAAGAAAAAGTTGAGAACACCTGACAGCTCTATGATTTATGAATGTTTTGTGTCTATGCAGAGCTCATAAAGAAGAAAAGATAAAAAGGGTTGAGCCTGCTAGTTTGGGCTGTGGTTTTGGTAAGAAGAAAAAGACAATTTAAATACAATATTGTATATCATATGGTCAGCTCAGATTTCTGCAAACAGCCATTCTGTTCGCAGAACACTACTGTTTTCTGCCAAATTGGCACTAAATTTTATGACCTATAAAAATGATGTAATTTAACCTTTTCCAAATGTTTTACAGAAATGTAGGATTGATTTAGCTAGGGATTTGGGGGATTGCTTATTTGTTTGTGAGGGGAATTTTTGTCTTCAGTCTCAGCATTTGACTACCATGGTCAGATACTGAAATCAAGATGATAACATCGATTCCTATGAGAAAATGGCCAATACTTTAACTGCCTTTATTGATTAGTATTCTGAAAGGCTGATGAGGAAAACTGTGTATGTGTTAACAAGACTGTTAGCTTCAGGGAATTTTTTGAGATAAAGACTTCTTCTGTCTTTAAAGTTGGTGATGGAAGCAAAAGATAGAGTTGTCATGCTGGATGTGAATAATATGGGTACAGTATCTCACATTACTATTTCAGCTTTACATATTTTTTAGTGTTGTGGTAAATCAGAACCTTAAATAATTTCTAGCCAGTCATTTTATGGCAACTAAATGGATGACCATTTTTGTATCATTTTGGCAAAGCATAATCAGATCTTTTATTATCTTCAAAAACATTTAAATTCTACAAGATGATAATCTTCTGAAACTAATTCCTGTTCACACCTATGTTGAAACTGATGATGTGCTGACAAATTACTTTTATGAATTTGCTTTTGTGTCTATAACACTGCAACTTGTTGCAGCTTAGGATTTGTAAATAATGTGGAAACCACTAGAAATTTTCATTTACAAATGCTTCTTCCCCTCCCCAGTTAAATATTTTTCTGTTCCAAGTCAGAAAAATAAAAGGTACAGAGCTAAGATTGTTTGAAAAGCTGCAAAGAGAAAGTCCCAGGTAAATACTAGGTAACAGAATAACTGATATTTCAGAACAGAAGATAGACATTTCAGCCTTAATCCTCTCCTTTTAATTTTATCCCACAGATGGCAAAATTACCCAAGAAATGTCACTGCACAGAGTGAAAAAAAAAGGCCAAAACTGTGAGTAATTTTTTCAAAGTATTGCTCAGAATTTGCCAAGCAGAGCATAAGTTAGGGTGAATGGTTCAAACTAGCTGTGATTAAAGATCAGCATTACCATTAGAATAAGAAAAAAAGGAAAAGAAAGAACGAAAAACAAAGAGAAAGAAAGAAAGAAAAAGAACAAAAAGAAAAAAAAAAGAAAAAGAAGAGAAAGTGATGTTTTTAAGTGATTCCAAGGTAGTCTGGAATTGCAAAGCCATTGAATTAAATTCAGAGAGTGAGACTGACTACAATTTTGGAAGTTGGGAGAAAGTGAAAGAAGTGAAGTGAAAAGTAAATGGTATAATTCTTGCTTTGCCTTTCTGCATAAAGGGAGAACTCCTCTGTGTTCAAAATGGCCAAGCACATAATACTGAGTGCACAAAGCAGTCACAGGGATAAGAAATGAGTTACAGCTCAGGGCAGTAAACAACTGAATGAGTGAATGATGAGAAATGCTCAGACTCTGAGAAAGCTTTGCCAGCTGCTGTATGGGATTAGAAAATTTTAATTACATCTATATTGGATAACGCTCTAGAGACTAATCATTATTCAATAGTGTCGGCAAAGTCCAATCAGATTTAGAAAGTGTAAAGCTTTCAACATGAAAATTCTTGCCTATATGTTAAATTTAGAGGCCAGTGATGTGAACAATGCGGTGTATGCCAAATGAGGATTGAAAGAAATGCATCAGCATTAGGAAGGGCATAGTGTTGAAAAAGACAGTAGTACATAGAACAAAGAAAAAAAAAATAATTCAGGAGTGCCATTCTCACTTTCCTGTGACAATTCTGTGTATGGTATTTTGTACTTTATTATGTAGGTGAATAACTTCTTTCAGGAAGGCACATGATGTGGCATTATGTGTACTTGAAGAGGTGGAGGGAGGAAAATACATGTCTCATGACAGAGTTATCAAATGTTTGATGTTAGAAACCAACATGTGGAAGTAACAGGTATTTAATACATACTTATTATTCACTTAAAATTCTGTAACAAATTTGTCTTTCATTTTGGTCACCAAAACAGTGGACTATATTTATGCATCACGTGAAAGACTTTAAAAATTATAATCTATGTTGTTAAATCAAGACACTACTTGGGAAACTGTAGCAAGTATCTGATAAATGCTGGGGATAATAGCTAAATACCTCCAAAATCAGAAGGCACATTGCATATTATTGGTGCCCATTTGTTTTTAAAAAAATAAAAAAAATAGAAACAACTAAAAAATAAGTTGAGAAAGTCTGGATGAATGTCAAAGAGATTTCAACCACTTGGTCTACATCAAATGGCCCTACTGAGCTCATTACAAGATAAAGAATGAGCTCCTATTATCACATACTGAAATTTTGACCTTAAAGTAACTTTTGAAAGCCATATTCTCCTTTGTCCACAGGGAAAAAATGTTGAAAGGATATGCTTAGTATGACCAAACATCTCTACCACTACATGAAAATATGTAACTTCTCTCAGAGAGTCACGTATTTGTGAATTATAATTTACATTGATGGATGTAGAAGTACGTTGGTGCTTGATAATGTAAATGTTTCAGAGTTTATAAAAGAGTTAGTTTTTTCAAGGGTCTGAAACCTATCTACAGTTGAAATGATAACATAAGGAAAAATCTGGGGAAGACAGAGCCATAAAAACCTAGAGACACTGCAGAGGATTAGTCATTAACATTTATTATAAAGGTATTTTCATTGAAATGCCAAAACAGAGTCATGGTTTGAATACAGAAGGGCCGGTTAATTATTTTCTGTGTTTGTTTTACTTTAAATTTTCCTCATTTTCATATAGGCCCTGTTCTTCTTGCCCAGCACACAGGATCTTTGAAGTGATATATTTTTCAGATTTTTTTAGTCAGAACATTCTCTTTTTTTACAAATTGGAACCAGACCTGCTGCATTACTACTGTTAATAATATTCAAGTTTAACATATATTCCAAACAGTATGACTAAAGTTTACTCAGTCAGTGTTTCTTTCTCTATGAATCTGTTTGCTGCTGCATACCTATTTCACCACTAAGTATCATCACAGAGACAAATTATTTTAATATTTGTGGAACTGTCAAAATAGAGATATTAGGATAATCTTTACAAGTGATTTCTACTTCTTTAAGTGCCAGCCAATTGCCATTTTATTAATTGCTGACTGTTCTATAATGGGAATTTACAAATTATACAATGCGCTTGCTCATCTGCTTGTCATAATTGTGGTCTTATCACCATAATGAACATTTTACCTTTTTAAACTATGAAATAAGATTACCCAGAAATAGCATGGACTACATGCTATATAACAATCCCATCTGATCTGGTATTAGAATCATGTCCCTAAGATTATACACTTGTCTAAATTGACTTTTTACAAAAGTGTTTGTTTCTTCTGACATTTAGAGCAGGAAAATTTCTGATGGTAAAATTAGCCATCTGTTAATTAATTCATATAGGGAAAAATCCTGTACATGAAACCCATTTATTGCTGCATTAAAATGATTGTGCTGTTCCTAAAACTGTGCTAAATATAGTTCAATAATTTGAATGGTCACTGATAAGTAACATAGAATTTGATCTGTGTTTTTAAGCAGTTTTTGAAGTCACTTTTAGTAAACCTTCAGGAGCAGTTAAAAGGCAAGGCATGTCCATCTTCCCTGACTGATGAGAGCATTTGAATGGATAAAAGATGTTAGTGCATTATAGTGATTTGACCCCTGCTGGATTACAGTTGCCCATCAAAACCGCTTTGTCACTCCCCTCCTCAGCCAGGCAGGGGAGAGAAAATGTGATGAAAGGCTCATGAGTCAAGGTAAGGGCTGGGAGAGATCACTCACTAATTACTGTCACTGGCAAAAAAGACTCAGCTTGGGGAAAACAGTTTAATTTATCACCAGTCAAATCAGAGCAGAGTAATAGAAAATAAAAACAAATCCTAAAACCACTATCTCCCAGTCTTTCTTGGTCTCCACCTCTTATTTTCTCTCCCTGCTCTCTACCAGTGGTTTAGGGGGATATGGAATGAAGTCTGCAGTCAATTAATCACACGTTGTCTCTACTGCTCCTTTCTCATTGTGGGATGACACCTCACATTGTTCCCATGTTTGTCCCATGGGATGCAAACCTCCATGAACTTCTCCAGTGTAGGTCCTTCCCATGAGTTGCAGTTCTTCATGAATTTTCCAGTGTGGGTCCCTTCCATGGGCTGTAGTCCTTCAGGAACAGACTGCTCCAGCATGGGTCCCCCATGGGATCATAAGCCGCATCAATAAACCTGCCCCAGTGTGGGCTGCTCTCTCCACAGGGCCATAAGTCCAGGACCCTGCTCCAGCACAGGCTTCCCATGGAGTCACATCCTCCTGCTCCAGTGTGGGATCCTCCAGGGGATTCTCAGAGAACCCACACCTGTAGCCTTGCCCCTTGCTACTGAAACCTCACCACATAAACCCAGTACAGTGCAGCTATTGCAAAAGGTACTATTGCACATAGAACTATTTTGAGATTAACTGGTAGAAGAGTGATGGTGTCATAGCAAAGCTTTTAATCTGAAAAATATTAACATTATTCTAATTGGAAAGCATTTAATCACTTCAAACTTCTCCACTTTGCAATGAAGCTTCTCAGTTCTGATTGTGGAAGGTAAGAGAAGTGTAGAGGAAGCACCCAGTGTGGAAGATTAGCAGCCAGAGGTATTTGTGCATCTTGTGAATACAGGTATCCTGTAAGCTTTATAGAAAAGGCCATAGTATATAAGCCTTAAAAAACATCACCAGATAACCTATTTTCCTATCAAGGATATTGGACTTTTTTTTAAAAAAAAATCTAAACCTATTTCTTTATCTAGAAATAAAGATTGAGCAGTATTCCATCTAAAACTTGCTTATTTATTAAAAAAAAAAAAAAAAGTAGAAGCTCAGTGATACTTCTTGTAAATATTTTAACTCCAGATGGATAAGAATTACTTTCTTTTTAAAAAAAAAATTAAAATGTTTTTTTTTTTAAAATTATTTCTTAATCTATGCTGTTCTGATGACAATTACGTGGCAATGAAAAATAATGCATATTATTCTCAGGTGTGTGGTGGGGTACAATGATTTTTGGCTTGGATTGAACCATAATTGTTGGGTGAAATACAAGCATCTCCTCAGCATTTTCCAGTCACTTATTTGGTATCTCCTTTTTTAGCAGTAGAGCCCTATAGTTAAACCATGTAAAGATCACCTGGCATTTTACACAGAACATAAGTGCTGCTTCTTGCATGAATCCCAGAAAGAAGCAAGGCATTGTGAAGCTGAGCCTAAGTTTCACATAGAAGTCTAGTTTCATAAAAAGACTTTTCTGGAAACAGTAATACAGATACAATGTAATAAAGATTAAAGAAATCTTATTAACATGAAAAAAACTAGAAGCTAAAGGTAATGTCTCCTGGTAGACCATCCAATAAAACTGTGTCCTAGTTCCAGCCAGAAAAGGGTTAATTTTTACATAGCCAGGTGATGGCATGGCTAGGATCCGGAGGTTATTCTATGCCACCTCAAATTTTTACTGGGGGCAGGGAAAGGGGTCACTTCCAGGTCATGGCAGGGTAGCGAGGAGAGTTGTTGGGTGGAATGGAGGGGGAAGTGATTGAGACGCATATGGTTTGGAGTGTTGCAGTGGGAACAGTAAATTGGGAAATACCATTCCTAAACCACAACAACTTGGAAAAACATGCAAACTTTCAGAAGCTCTTCTGAAGGTGTAATTTTATTCTACTTTTTCTAGTAACCCAGAGGAGGTCACTCAAGACATCCTATCTAAAGAGTGTTATTGAATACTTCAGAAATTATCCATATAGAAGTTATCATTCAGAGGTGAAATCTGTAGGGTTTATTCTGAACTGTGACTGCATAAGAAATAATTAATAATTCTTGAACTGAAAGAACTCAGCATCACCAGTAATATTTTAATTATTTTTAATCACATTGTAAAGAAAATGTAACTATAAACATTTTGAAAATAGAGAAAGAATTAGTGAACAACAAAGTGCTGTATTAAGCTTCCTTTCACACTTACCATGTCGAATCAGATAGACAAGTTACCAGCATTAAAATACCACAGTGCAAAATGACAGTACCATTAATAGTTTTATTTATTAATTTTTGTGTCTCTTTAAGTATAATAGATTCATTAATGTTGAAACTTAATAAATATATACAATAAATATATATTTTATATATATATAGATACAATATATAAATATTATCTATATAATAAATATAGATAATAAACTATTATGACACTGTCATCACTAAAGCTGTTTTCTGGGACACTTCTGTTTGTAAATACAGGAAGTCTGAGAGGAGTTTCCTTTCCTTACCCTTTCTTGATCATAGATGTTAGGTGAGGTTAAGTTTTCAACACTGAGTTGCAGCAAACCGAACACAACAGTCTTAAACAGAACACCCCCCAGGCCATACCCCATGCCCTGAGGGTAGCAGTAGGTCTGCACTGCCCTTTGAATGCCTGAGCAGAATAATTAAAGCCCACAAGTTTAGGAGAAAGAAGCAAAGATCATGGCTAGAAAAGAAGTGGAGAACTGTGCTAATAGAGGGGACTGTGTTGTGAAGAAGAATGGGAAATCACACACAAAGAAGAGTAAGTAGAGATTAAAAATTAACAGGAAGAGGCAATTGGAGGAGATAAAAAGCCAGACTATGAGAAGAGAAGCATAATGCTGAGATAATAGACTAGATGTTCAGTAAGTCCACTGACATTTTGAATTAAGACCAAAAATATTATTTTATATTTTTCTAAAATGTCAAGGTGCAACTTAATTGATAAAGTCAATTTGCAAAATAGGTAATTAATGACTGGAAGTACTACTGTCTTTATTATGGACATATCTGTTGTGCTACCTTTTTTCTAATTTCAAAGAGGAGATCACTTAGTTTCGTACTTAAATTTGGGGGTGAGATTTAACCTTGGGCAAAAAAAAAAAAGAAAGAAACTTTACATCGTAGAAATCCTATCTATGCTAAGGGACTTTATCCTACACATTTTTGCTGAAAACTTTCTTAAGTTTACACCTGCTTTTTCTATTATACATATGTAATTTGAGCCTCTGTTGCACCTGAATTTAGTCTTCTGCATCTGACCTTTTAGAAAGGGGACATCTGAGTCAATGAACTATGTAATGTCAAAGCTCAGGTGTGGTCTCCATTGCCAATCTTTCTACAGACTATGAATTCAAGGGCTGCTACATTTTGCTGCACTGCAGTTTCAAGTAAGTTTTTATTCTGGGGAAGAAAAGAAAAAGTACTGGTTACTGATTATATAAAAAATATTACTGACAGAAAACCAAAACAAAATTCTGGATATGGCCTTTGCAAAATAGATTAACTGCAGAGGACAGCATAAAACTGCAAATAGATTGTACCGCTCTCAGAATAATATTTCTGGTCCATTGACAAGAGTAGGACCACCTTTATACTTTGCCCATTGGATTAAAAACAGTGCATTGTGGAAATAAGTCCTTTGTGTCAAAAGTAGAGATTTATTTGTTATTATTCTTGCTTAGAATAGGAGATTGAATTGTACAGTAGAATTTGAGGTTCTGGCTTAAGAACTTTAAGAAGTCTTGAATATTGACTCCAGATACAGTGCCAAAAACTAGATAACTAAATGGACCATGAATGGTATTTGTAAAATAACTGCTGTGCTTTAGAATTTAATACATATTTCTATCATGTGCAATACATAAACAAATACTTAGTGGCTTAAATATGTTCAACCATGTGTTCCTTTAGAATGTACTGGCATAAATCTTCTGTATCTCTACTGATATACAGGGGGCGTCATTTTAATTTTCATTTAAGTTGGAGAAAGCTGCTGAAATTATAAAAATTAGTTTATAAAGGTCTCTCTGAAGGTTGCATGAGATCTTGGATATTCCAACAAATGTAGTTGAAAGAGGCCAGTAGATCTTGACTGTATTTGTATTCATTGTCTGTGTAGACCTGAAAACTGAGGCAATTGTCAAATTTAAAGAGAGGTTCTTTGCCTGGCCGTGCTTCAGTGATACTCAGCATGAGACTGAGGTCAGCTGAGTTAATTTCATCTTGCTGTGGCTCTTGTTTCACTGGAATAATGGTGGAAGAGGAACTTTAAATATGAAAAGAGAGAAGTTAGAATCTGACATATGCAAAAATAAAGACATCTCATGTTAAATAAATAAAATACATCTCATGGAATAGTTGATCATACTGGTCTAATAAAATAAGGATGGCACCTCATTTTGCCTTGTGAATTTCTCCTGTTCTTCTTCTGAAAGATCACTATCCCTCTAATGTAGTGCTGAGAAATGCAAGGCAGACATCAGCAGGAGGGATCAATGAAGGAAAGAATATTCAAATAGGGAAATATCTACCTTGGATTATATCCTAATTGGATATTATGTTATTCTAAATTTATTTCACTCTCATATTACCTTATTTGAGACATTAGAGACTAATGAAAGCTAATGTCAATTAGTTAAATCCTTGTTACGTTCAATCTCTAGCAGTTGTTGGTGAACTGTACTGTATAATAAATAGGCACTGATGCATTTTCTAATTAATAAAATAGTACTNCTAAATACATGTTAAACCATGACTTCAGCAGTCAATTCTGAGTTTCCATAATTAAATTTCTGTTAATCCTATTGTGTTGTATTCTCTTTCGCTTCTCCTTCATTGCATCTCTTATCAAGCCCCTTGGCTACTTTTAGATAGTTTCTATCTTTACCAGTTTTGCTGTATTCATATTATACTTTTGATTTTGATACTTATTTGTTTTAAAGATTAAGATGCAGAAAGGCAAAGAATTACAGCTGTGTTCAGAAGAATATTCCTGTTCACTCAAATTATTTATCCTTGTCTATACACTTAACAGAGGGAATAAAAGTAAAAATAGTATGTACCTTAAGTGGGAGTTCATCAAATGGGACTTCAGATTTCCCAAAAGGACTTATGCAGCTTTCAGTGATGAAGTCCATCCTGTAGTACCACTTGTTGTTTCTCTATCTGAACTGAGACTATTGCATTAGCTGCCCCACTTAATTTTGAACTTTTAGATTTCCAGTGTCTAGATTTTGTAGCCTGGCTTGGAAGGTAATATTGCTGTACTTTCTATATAATAAATGATTGGTAAGAAGGAGAAATAGCTAAAAATTAAATATATTCCAAGTGAAGCAAATTAGTAGATGGAGAGCTTGTCTGGAGAATCTTAGCTTAGTATTACTAAGCAATGAATGTTTGGTTACTTGGATATTTCAGTATTTGTCTTCTATGCTAACTCAGGACAGAAAAGCAAACTATAAATACATCTAACAAATCCTTGAAGAAGTAATGGCTAGAATGNCTGTGGGAAAAGGGAAGGAAGGGAGATACCTTTTCAGATTTCCTGTAATTCAAGGAATTACATTAAAGATTTGGTTGTTTTCCTGTGAATGTATATTCAGTATAGTGCATTCAAATTTCCGGATTTTAAAAAAATAGTTAAGGTTTTTATTCATAATGGTAAACAGTGGCAATAATCTATTGTGAACCACCAAAAGAGATTCCCTCTACCAGTCTCACTCATGACAGCCTCCAGTTTTTAAATCTAGTCACTCAGGTCCTACACTTACCCTTCCCAGACCATTTCTAAGTTTGTCCTTTTTCTAAGTTTGAACTTGACTGAACCACAGTTGACCTGAATACATGGATTTCCTACCCATGAATTATCATAGGTAATAATACCTATATCAGAAGGAGGCCTCTGAAGATATGAAAGCAGTAATAAAAAATATAACACTTTTAAAATATTTAATATTTCAAAAGCATTCTGACTTTAAGATGCTCTGACGGTCAGTCAGTATGTGCTGGAAATTCAGTTCCCCTTTTAAAGCAAGCATTACCTCCAGACACTTCTGGCTGACCTTCATGTCTTCTGCAGAGATGTATGTTGTGATGAATTGGGTTTTCCACCTCCAACAACAAAAGTGCAGGCATAAGTCCAGGCCCTTACATGATGAGAGCAAAGGACTGTTCTTTCCACATTCTTCTATCCTTAATGCTGGAAGTCGCTAACTGCAGATAAATTTGCTTAAAGACTACACACCTTATTAAGCCATAATTTAAATGTCTTTCAAGGATGCAACTGGAGTCTGAATATGGCTCCGACTCAGAGGATGACTGCATGGTGTCTGTGGGGCAGGAGAAAGGCAAACCATAAACAACAATGGTGTGTAGCAGGGTGCCTGCCTCAGCTACCTGCTGAGAAATCTTTGAAGGCATTAGGCAGCTGCTGAAATACTTTTAATGGTGGGTATTTTTAAATTTTATTGTTGAGAACTCATCTGTCCCACTGAGTTTCATTTCTTTTGTGACATTGCGCCTTGCTGAAACTGTAAACAATGAAAGCACAATTTTTTTTGTGCTCTGAAAGTACTCCTCTCCACAGAATATTAGACATTCAAGAGCATAAATAATCTTTTCCACAAGATCTAGTCAGAAATATCTTTCTATTGAGTATATTGTTTACATTTTTGGCAACAGGGAGTAAATTTTCTGTGCACTGCTTGAGATTTTGCAGGGGATTTGACTCTTCCTAACTTTAAAAATAGTTTTATAACTTGTAATTGATGTACCATATGAAAGCTAAGTCTTGCATGTGCCCCCTGAGTATTCATAATTTTACCAGAGCATCCGGTATCTGTATCATCATTGGCAATACAGTAACATTTCTTTAGAAGGAGTTATCAGCATCATTGAAGAGTACAGATGTGGATAAGAAAGTGAGTTCATACTTGTTGAAAACTACCAGAACACTGTAGAAAAAATGTGCTGTTTCACATAGATATTGGCATTTCCATATGGAAAAGTGGTTTTTTCTTAAGTATAGCAAAATGAAAAATAGTCACTGTTTATAATTCCCTATTTAAAGATCTTTCTCCTCTTGGTTGTATGTTGGTTTGTCAATGTCCCCTTGTGTAAACTGTGCCACTGATCTCCCTGTAAGGAATTTTAAGATTTGTTAGTAAGAGGCTATGTATGCAAGCTAGCATCATTAATAAGATTAATAGTATGATTGCATTGAACAAGACATGAGTTAAACAACATTGGAGATTGGTGATGTCCAGTCAGTAACACCACTGTCAGTGCTGAGATGCACTGTTACATAAAACAGAGCACATGCTCACTCTGAGCTTTTTCAATGTCTACTTTCTATATCTGAATTTGTTCATATCCATGGCGTTAGACTGATATTAAATATTAATTTATTCAGTGGTGGTAACTCAAGCTTAAATTTAGAAAATTGTTGTTTGGTTACTGTGCAGTGTACTTGCTTCCTGTTCTGATTGTGAGTCTGATTCTGTTTCTACTGAAAGTAAGGGTCAAACTCAACATTTCTGGACTGAATGACATCCTTTGCTAAGATGTTCCAGGTGTTGCAGGAGGGGCTGGGAGGAATCTGGAATATAAGTTGTAATATTTCCATATTTTGCATACAACTGTGTACTGGGAAATGGTTTTATACACATAAACTAATTTTCAAAAGGCCTCCATGCTGCACTAAAGAGGATTTATAAAATAGAAAAATAGATAGAAAAATGCTTTCCAAGTGAAAAATAAGGAAGACATTTTGTATCATTATAGATTCAAAAGTTAAAAAGATTTGGCACATAGAACATTCCAGTTTAGATATTTGCACCTGCAGTTTAAAAGAGGTGGAGTAATGCCAAACAAATAGAGATCTCCAGGATAGTTGAATGATCAAGCAAACGGCAAAAATTTCCTTTGAGAAAAACCCCTGAACCTGCTTATATTATATGTTGTTTTGTACATTCTAGTTAGTTTGCATACACAGGATATAGGTCCATTTCAGAAGCCTTTGCAAGGAATAAGGAAATGGCAGCAGGTTTGTTTAATTACATTTGAAAGACTTGAATATTTAATGGAATATACATTGCAACAGACTAAACTAAATGCTGGGGATTGTGATTTAGTGTCTATATATACATACAAGGAGTACGTGACAATAATTGAAGATTTTTTCCTCTTCACCTCTTTCTCCACCTTGATGTGTTTAAATTACGAGATTATCACTGCAATAATCTCAGTATCAAATAGCTGAGAAAAAAACAAATAACAACATTTACATTTTTATGCATTTTAGATACCACTCAAGGCAAGCAAATTACAGCATTAATGGATGATTGAAAAGTCAAGATGCCATGCTGCAATATCAGATATTGCACTCCATCAGCCTGCCTTTTATTCCATTGTTTAAAAACAAAACAACCCACAGAGTGCCTTGTAAAGCATTAACTCTTTATGAAGAAATACTGTCAAGTCAAAAATGTGACAAGAAAACTTCTGAAACAGGCTGCTTTTGGCTGTCATAGTACAGGATAGCTGCTAGGGATTATTTTATAAGGGGAAAAACTTTCAGAAAAAACAAAACTCTTTACAGAATGTTACTTTAATGCAGTAGTAGATGAATCTCTGCAATGTGCAAAGAGTTTTCTTCCTTTGAGATTCTGAAGAATTTAATATGCTGTGGAATATAAAAGGACTTATAGGTGGTTAACACTAAATGGTGACTACTAAGTGAAAATTGGCTCTAATTTTGTGATTAATTCCCAGATTTTTTTCCATGAATGTGCAAATGGCTGGGCCTCCATATATCATATATCAAAAGCACCAGTCTTAGAGTATAGTTGTGTCCAGCCTTATGTAGGCTGTAGAGAGTTAAGCACTACTGGAAATTAGGTCAGAGTTACAGTGGCCTGAATTTCCCTTTGCAGTGTCCCTGATCTTTCCATGACTCTTGCAGGGAATTTAGGGCTTTGGTGCCCTCAAGTTTAGTGTCCGAAGTCAGAAGGGATAACTGTAAATTATTTCTCATGAAATGGCCTGATTGTTCACAAGGTGTAGAGAGGGAAGCTCAGTTTGCAAATGCCCAGAAGGGGGAAAAATCCCTTTCACCATTATTGTAATTAAACTTTCACCATTACTTTTACCATTACTGTAAAAGAGCCGCCTCTTATTCTCAGAGCAGCACAGGCTGGAGTATGGAACAATCTCATGCTTCATGTAACAATTTTCTTTGCCACCTGGAGGCAAAGTTAGTGTTGATTACCCATTTTGTAGAAGTGCTTCTTTGGTAGCTGCTGCTAACAGCAATGGGTCTACATCACTCCAAGGTGCTGGTGGTGATGGCAGTACCCCTAGGTATGTTACAAGGGGCACCTTGTGAAGACACAGACACTATAAGACTCTAAGAGAATCTTATCCCTTCAACACTGTAGGGTTGTGCTGGAATTCACACAAGAAAACACTCAGTGTGTTATTCACATTAATGTGCATCCCAAGTGTCTCTATTCTGCTCACAGGAGTGAGAAACCCCAGCAGTTAATTAACAAACTCCAGTCATATGTACACCTATTTTTGGAACAGAGGGAGAGAGAAAAAAAGTGGGTACACTTGAAGTTGCATCATCAATGATAAAACCTGATTTGATTTTGTGACCATTAAATCTATTCAAAATGTCAGTTTCTCAGACTGAAGTTTCCTTCAAGGGATAGTAAAGCAGAGACGATACTTCTACAGCTCTCCTCCAACATGGAAAAGTTGTTTTCACATATGCAGACACCCACATGCTCACTTAAGCACTATGTGATGTGGAGGGACTGTTATTCTAGTTTGTCCTTCGGCTAAGTTATGAGTCTCATGCTGAGATATCAGTAAAATTGTTACCAACTTGGCATGTAGGGATGATGATAAGGAATATGACCCCCCTTACATTATAACCACAAGCTTGTATGGTATATTCCTTAGCCCCATGAAATGAATGGAGACAATGAAGAAAATATCTTCAACTCTCAACAAGTCTAAGCCAACATTTCCCCTCATTTATTTACATGTATATATATATATATATATATAAATAAATGTATACTTATATACATATATATGTCACAGTTTAATATAGCTTTGCATATTAAAAAATAAACAACATTGGGTGTTTGTTTTTTTTCCTCCAGTTGTCTGGATAGTCCAGTGGCTTCCCTTCACTTACACTTATCTCATTCCAGGAACTTCAGAAGTGTCATTACTAATTTACACTAAATACAT
>VXBX01000232.1:304944-318827 GCA_013400415.1 Scytalopus superciliaris | reverse complement strand
AGGTTTTATGGACAGTGTTATTTTCCTCAGTTTCCACTTACTCTATCATGGGGTCCCACTCCTTGTGACTCCAGAACCAGCATCCAGGTGAAAAATTTAGCTCTAAAGTCACTTATAACAACAAGGGGTGACTAATCAGCAGAAATGGATTATCTCCCTAGCAACAACAGTTCAACTTTTAGGGAAGTATCCAGGGAGCTAGTGTTAAAAAAACAGGCAAAATGGAATTATCTCTAAATTAAAGGCATTTGAGCAGGTAGCAGTGGAAAAGAGTGGAAAGAAACACAGACCATGGGAAATGTAGCTCTCTCAGAAGCTCAGACACAAAGGTTTTGGCTTCTGCCTCCTGTGACAGCATCCTACAGAGCAACAGGTTATGCTGGGCCCTTCACTCGTTCAAAACACTCAAAACCTTATGTTCAGATTGCCTAACTGAAGAACTAAGGCAGCCAAACAGTTAACCGGGTTACTCAACCCTAGAAGAAAGAAATTTTCTACTGTAGGAATTTTTCCTTTGTAGGAAGCCGAAAAGGCCTTCTGCAACAAATAAGGACTTTCATATCTTTTCTTCTGCTTTAAGAGCACTGCACATTTCTTTGATTTTATCTGCTCTGATATCATACACGTGGGTAGATGTAGGTGTGTGTACACATTATGTTTAAAGAAAGATCCAGCTTGCTCTAGACTCTGGATAGGAGTGGAAAAAGGAGTTCAACACCCCTCTTCGTACAGTACTGAGAAGCATTCAACTACTGCAATAAAAAATGCAGTAAGACAATCAGAATAAGTTATGAAGGATTCTCAGACAACTTTCCCATCTGACAAGTTTGCTTGCTCTGAATGAGCCCAGAATACAATGTACTCTGAGGTATGTGGGAAAAGAACATGGAATGTATTGGCAAATAGGTGGGAGAAGGCTGTGTCACACAAAGTATTACACAGCCTGTGATTTCTTTCTTTTTGTAGAGCAAGAACAAAGAATAATGGGTCTTATATATCTTAATAGACTAGAGCTCATGGGCTTCCTGCGAAAGGGTTAAGTGCTGGTGTTTGGTCCTTGGTTTCAAAGAGAGAAATGGCCATCTTTCAATAGTAGATGTTCCTATGCTAAAGAAAGAACAGTTGGCTGAAGGGAGGAAAGCAATTGTGAATAAAACACAGAAATAACAGCTGTGATACAATCTTCCTCTTAGCTGAGCATTTAGTTTGAGGTGGGTTTTCTTTTCTTCTTTTTTTTTTCCCCCCCCAGTTTTAATTCTGAGATGGATTTCTATGGAAGATTGGTTTCAAAAG
Organism: Scytalopus superciliaris; assembly: GCA_013400415.1. NCBI lineage: Eukaryota > Metazoa > Chordata > Aves > Passeriformes > Rhinocryptidae > Scytalopus > Scytalopus superciliaris. Next base: position 317,534 of record VXBX01000232.1, on the reverse strand, counting down.
GAGGTATTATTCCACTACCATACACATTTAGATGCATTTGTCACTGAGCTTTTGAAGGATTCTAACAGCATATTATGAAAAAAAAAATAAAAATGTTAGCAATTGTTTATGGAAAATATCTAACAGTAAGGTAAAGTGAGCCACAGAGGAGGTGACATTTGTCCATTAAGCTCTTGCTTGAGCATGAAACAAGATGACCAAGAAAAGCATACAGCATTTAAGGATTTAGTCATATTTTCTATAGCAATAGTGTACTTTTATGTGTGCTAAAGAATGGAAATGAATTTTAATGCTTATCAGGCACTTAGTCTATCTTATACGAAACCAGATTTGGCAACTCCTCCTGCAGCTGTTGCAAACAAGTCCAGCCAATCATCAGTACTTGTGTGTTTCATTCATCCCTCTGTAAGAGAAATAGCAAAGCAATAGACTCAGAACATTTGGAAATTCAGTTTTAACAAAGTGGATGATTTTCTTTACAGAGCCAAGTCTTTTAGTTTGTTGTTGTAAGGGTTTTTTTCACCAGCGGAATTGGGTTGAGATTGCTGCCTTCACAACTACAAAAAGCAAAACAAAACTGTTTTTCCAAGCTTCTAATAACCTCTGAGCTTCACCAATGTCTTCTAATGGAGAAAAAGTGTGTGTATAGCCCATTTGGAGTTCTGCAGCCAAAGTCGTCAAAACCACACCTCTATGTTTTTGTCTCATGTAATCCGGTGGTGTGCTGTTAACTCCAATTGCCACATCAGGTAACAGGAGTATTAATCAGTATATAACTACTTATTTCCACCAAATATGCCAGCAATTCACAGGGTACTCTAAAACATTGTAATGTAGCCAACAACATTTGTAATAGTTAAAATAATTATGATAAAGGCTTCTTTAGCAATTTTTCAGTCTTTCACTATACATTTGGTAAAATCCAGCATTTTGTGTCTCTTTCTGCTTCACTGAATTTTTAGCTGCATCTACATGAAGCATGTACAAGAAACTTCCATTCTCATAGGCAATTTTGACATGTTCTTTAGTTGTCACCAGTGATGACACAAGTTCCAGGAGACATTAATTTTGCATATTCATTGACCCTTATCACTCTGGAAAAACAGCAAGTGCCTGTGTCAAAGACCGCAATCTGATTAACTGGTTGTAATTAAATCATCAGCTGCATGATAGGCCTTCCTAGTCTTCTCCACAGCACTTCCAAGTGTGTTCTCTCCTGATAATTCCTCTCCTTGCAGTTATTCAGGTAGACTCAGACATTCAGGTGCTTTAAATATTTCTAAAGGTAAACTGCAGTCTATCACCAAAACACACTGAGTGCAAAGTGAAGTCTGAATTAAATTACTTAAAGCTACCAGAATGTCGATTTGATCTATTTTAATATTTGGCATTTTGATTATTTTGCCAAAAATCTCTCTTGCTTATTGCTGTTGTTTTAGCAGAAAGGAGGACGCTGTTCATTTTGGTTTGATTTGGTTTGGTTTGGTTTGATTTTCTGGGAAATTAGACAGAAGGCCATATACAAGTTTATCATGACACACACATCCCCAAAGTATGTGCAAAATGTTGGCATTTCTTTTCCTTGGGAAAACACTGTCCAGGCTTGAATTATCAGGTGTCTTTCTTGCTTCCTTTATGCTGTATTCTGCCTCCTTCACATTTGCAAACCAAGATGGAACAGAACATATTGCAACTTATTTTCAAGAAGTTTTTAGCAGCCTTTAGCTCACTTTCCCATTTAGTCATACAGTTTCTATTCTCTGTCATAGCTGAAAACATCATAGTTCAGACATTGCACCAATAAGAGTTCTAAATTCCATACAACAATGTAAGAGAACACATTCTCATCCCTTTTTGAGGACACACAGATGACTTATAGAGGGTGGAGGGGGATTTTTTAGTAAGGGAATATCACTTATAACTACATGGCAGTAGCAGTAGTGGTACCCAGGCAACACTGACTACTTGATTTTGGAACAAACACAATGTCTTAGACAACCTAGACAGCTGTGAGCTTAAGGTAAATTCTTTCAAATTCTTTCAGACTCAATGATTTTGCATTTCTGAATCAGTTTTGGATTTTGGTTTTGTTTGTTTGGGGTTTTTTTTTGTTGTTTGTTTGGTTTTGTGGGGGTTTTTTTGTTGGTCTTTTTAGCTGAAGCTGTGATTTTGAAAATTTTCTAATTTACCTTTTTTTATAATTGAAAAGTTGTTTGCAACAGCGATACTTTAATGCCTCCTCTTCACTTTAGATGACAAAATAAACAATAAAGATAAGAAAATCTAGGCATTTTGAAATGCATGGGCTATTTTTTTATGGTACACAAAGGAAAACCATGAAGAAATGCTGAAATGCAGAATAAAAGGTATAAAAGAAAAAACCCACAGTATATAAGTATTAAAACATAACTTAATTTTGCCTTTTTTTTCCCCCCATCTCAATCCTTTCTTGTTGCCCTAGTGATACTCAATTGACCTAGTCAAAATACATCTTCCACCTCCAACAAATCCAAAGAATACCAGCATGTGCTCAGATTATGCTATACTAACTAACCTGCTTGGTATTGCTTTAAAGTTTTGGCTAAGGTCTGCATTTCTGCTCTGTCAGTTGTGTGAGAGATACACATTTGTTCTCATCCCTTTCACCAATCATCCAACTGCAACCTACAGTAGATTCTCTATTCCTGTGCTGCTATGATACCATGATATGTATCACTTGTTTCCAGTAATATGCCAAAGATAGAAGATGAATAATTGTATGTCAAAATAAAGCTCTAATATACCATATCCTTGCTGTCCTAGTTCCGTTAGCCCATTGTTATGTTTCTACTTATTCCCAAAACATCTTGGACACTTTGTTGACAAATGCAGTGGATAGTAGAAATATACAATTCTGAGCAGTCTGCCAAAACCTCTACACACTGACTGACAAGTGTTTGTTACTGGAAGATAATGTAAAATATGAATGCCATGACATCACCAGTGTCACCTTGCTGCTTTCCATTGCACTGGCTCTGCTGCCCATTCTGCAATATCCTTGCTTCAGAAAGCTTCCAGGACTTGCATTTCCTTCACTAAAGGAGAGAAAGACCATGTCTCTTAAATATTATTATATCTCTTTAAAAGCATGATTATATTTCTAATAAGGTTGTCATTTGGTGTGTTGGTAGGTAGGTAGTCAACCTGCAGGGCTGACTCTGCAGTGGTCATAATCCAGCATAACTTGACTGAAATCAACTGTATTATATTGAATTATCTTGTGGAGAAATTTGTGTGTGGATTGTGTTAATGGCTCTTCTCAAATTTTCATATTCATATCTCCCATAAATATTCTATATAATAACCAACCTTCTCTACTGATTTTCAGCTTTATTTCTTTCTTTATTTATTTTTACATGTGAGAAAGACTAGCTGGCCTGGGCTTCCATTTTTGCACTTAAACTCACCAGATCTCACCAACTGCTTTGAATATACAGACCTAGATATAAAACATCCATATTTGTGCAAAATTACAGGACAAGTTTGCCACTCTGTGGGTGTGGCCAGGGCTGTGTATTCTACACCCTTGATGCCATTTCTCATGAACTGATGACCATGGATCATTTGCAGCAGCTGCCCAGGGTACACCTGACCCCTCAGGCTACAAGCCTGTTTAGGAACTTCTGTGAGATAAGGAAGTTTTGACTCAGGTGTGATAATGCCCCTCCAGGGAGTCATTAGCACTTTCTCACCCAGCCTGAGGGGTCACCTCTGCTAATGGGCAAGCAGGGATTCCAAAAATATGCCATGATTCACCTCACAGAGTAAATCACCCATTGTGAAATTCCCCACCCTGGGGGAGGTACTGGGCACTCCCGCCTGAGTCTAAGGATATGTAACTGGAAAATAGATCAGCACTCCTGAGATTTCCTGGTGGCATCAGCAGCCACCACCAGCCCTGCTGAAAGTCACCTGTCTTCCTATTATGCTGCTTCTGAAAGGCTCCTGGTCTCTGTGGAAGCCCTGGACTGCCAAAATCCTGGCAGAGGAGGGAAGCTTATAGCAAGGACTACAGGAAGTGCAGGATACTGGTTTAGTGTGGGGAAAGTGTCAGAATGTAGCAGGTGTTATAAATGAGTTTAAATGTGAACGAGAAGCTGGTATAATAAAAGGTTTAGTTCAAGGCTAGCATTACAGACAATGATGATTTGAGTTTGTTTTGACTAGATTTGTCAGAATCTGCAGCTGTGAATATTTCTTCTTTCTTCATTTTTAGATAGTCGGGTAGTTCTTGCCATATATTTCATCATGAATTCATCTACTTCACTTCTTTTTCCTATAGACAACTTGGTTTGTTTTCAGTTGGTTTGATTGCTTTGCTGACAGAAGCAGAGGCAGTGCTTTCAAGGGTTTCTAGGTATCTTTTGAACTGTCACTATACAAAACAAAGAATTAATACCTTTTTCTGTTTCTCACATCTAGTTCCCATCCCATTTTGACATTGCTAAACAGTCTCTTCCAGTGTTGTACCTTTGAAATTTATTAAAATGCTTCTGCAACATACATTTATTTTTATTGGGAAAGCTGAAGAATGTATCAAATAAAAAAAGCCTCTGAAAAGCCTTCTCAGGAAATCTCTACCTACAAAGTATTCATATAATTTTTCCTGTTGTGTGATGTCCTGCTCTGTATTGGTGACTACAGTATTAGTATTGGTACTGGGAAACAGAACACAAATGTTTCTGACAAAATTGATATTTTTTTTTCCCTTTTTTTTTCTTTTTTCTTTTTTATTTCTATTAGAGAAGGTACAGTGTTAGGTTTTCAGAATTTAATTTTGGCTTACTTCTATGCCTTCCAGCTAGCATGGAACAGAAATTAAGACAAGAGAATTAAGACATCAGGAAAGATGCTTAAGAATCTTCCTTTAAGGTATTTAGGATAAGAACTATGTTTTACAGTGAATTCATACAGTGCATAACACAATAGAGATAATTAATTGAGACCTCCAGGTGCTATTGTGCTATAAGCACTCATTTACTCAGCAAACTAATTTAGTCTCTTCCATGGACTGTGGATGTCTCTTGTACAGACATGTGGAGCACAATGACAACATTGATACATCACTCCCTAAATATTACACTAAGCTATAGCTTTGGGGAAAGGTGTATAGGAATTTTTAGTGCACTCCTAGTGCAGAGGGGAATTTCCTTCCTTCACAGTGTCTGTCTCTCTCCTACAGTATTGACTAGGAAACATAATTTAAGCTGTATTACAGGTACCCTAGTGCCTCCATTTCCTGACCTCCAATGCATATACCTGGTGGCCACAAGTGAGACAATGGCACATATAATAAACAAAGGAGAAGTGTCCTGTTTAAATTTCCTGCAGTGTGAGTCCTGAGTAAACTCAGAGGCTGTTCTATTTATATAAGTGAGAGATGGAAATAACTGCCTGGAAATACTGTGATAGTGGAAAAGCTAATACCAAAAGAATGTATTTAGATTTATTTTTTTTTATTAAAACATTATATTTAGCACACAAAATAATCTATATTTACATTGTAAGAACAGATGTCCAGAGCAAGAGCGTTGGTGCTGGGAATCTGATTCCTGCACTATACATATTTCAGGACATTTTTTTCTTCAGATCAGCTCTGGACTGTTTGCATAAGCTGAATTTCCTCTTGCATCTGAAGCATATTTTTTTTGTTGCTAAAGACCACATTTCAGTTCAGTCTCATCCAAAAAGAATCCAGTTCATGTGCTCTGAGACCAGTATGTGATGCAAACCAAATGGGGACCAGATGGAGATATTCTTAGATCAGCAGACAATCCAAATTAAAACCCTAGGTAGGTATATCAGACCTGCATGCATTCACCTCAATATGCAGCTTGCAGTGTTAGTTATTATTTTAGTGTTATATATGTTTAGTGGGGGTCATGTGTCAAGGTTTTGGTACCAGAGGGACTGCAGGGATGTCTTCTGTGGGAGGAGGTTAGGGGCTGCCCTGTCGCAGACACAGCCAGTTGCAAGTGATTCTACAATGGACAAAATGAAAATTGGCAACAAATTAATTGATTCTCCACATGTTGAGACTGTTTTGCCCATGAAAGTAATTGGTAAGTGATATTCTTATCTTTATCTTGACCTATGAGCTTTCTTAACCTTTTTTTCACCCCCTGAGAAGGAGGAGTGAATGAGAAGCTGGGTGTGCAATTTGTATGTTTGCAAAAGCTAGCCTACCATAATTATATATAATTATTCTGTCTCATCTGCAGTGGGTAAAATGCAGAGAAAAACAATAGGAAAGAAGAAATAAAAGGCTTAAGAAGGGCTTATGTTTTAATAGATATGTTTTAAAAGGCTTTATGTTTTAATATGTAAGCTAAAGATATGACATCCAAAAGAATGATCACCTGAATCAATAGACACAGTGCAAGAGTGTTTTGCTATGACATTTCAAAGCTATGAGTAGACCTCTTGAAGTGACAGATAGGAGAAAACTTATTGGCATACGTATGCAATGACATTAGCTTAGCTATGAAATCATCTATTGTGTTACCCTTTCACTCTGGCATGAAGAAGCTGCCTCCCTTGGCAGGTACTCTAGATTTCTGAGTCTTCTCCTCCTCCTCAGTAGTACAAAGGTGACTGCTGTCTTACCAGCTTGTTTCTTCTCCAAACAAATCCCTGCAGTCTTACTCCTACTAAATGCCACTGTCCTCACATCCTTTGCTCCACTGCTTGGCTAATTCAGCCTGTGCCACCTTTAGGGAGCAGATGTTTCATCTGCCAGGTACCACTCTAGTTTTATAGCAGCTGGAAAGCTATGTTGGGCACTAAAGACACCACAGTTACTAAAAATCTTGAAGGAGCATCTTCCAGGACTTGGTCAAGATCAAAATGGGGAAGACACAGATGTTCCACAGTTAGATACTCAAGAGACATACCTTAGAGCCAGACCTTTCTCACCACAGATGTGTTCCAGCAATCTTTATTCAGTGAGACATCAAGGAAGATCTTGATCCCCAAGAGATGTCATTAGGAGTGAGCAAAGCACAGCTGAGTACTGGAGTCTGAGAGTCAGATCTTGAAGAAAGCATCTACTTTGTGCCCAAAGGATGGTGCCGGCGGGCTGGATAGAAATTCATGCTGGAATACTTTTGTGAAGATCATACTCAAAACCCTGTGTCCTTTGTGAGCCTTCCAGACAGGTTTTTCCATGGATCAAGACCAGAGATTGGGAGATTTCAGTGAGTCTGCCAGTGAGAGAAGATTTCTAGTGATGGTCCACAAAGCTACCATATGGTCAGGATCACTCTGAATTACTTCAGCACACACTCTTTCCTTCTCCAAGAAGCTCTGTCAGAGATGTAGCCACCCTCAGGCCAAGCACACTGAACAAATGACAGTAGATTTGACATTCCCTGTGTAGGAAGAGCATATGACTGATTGACTCCTCCTGTTACTCTGACATTGACAGTGGCTTTCTTCTTTCAAAGCTGCTGCCTTGCCAGTGACGGAATCAGGCTTCTAAGAGAAGACTCCAGCTATAATCTGGCCATATGGGGCAATTTCCTAATGGCCTGTCACTGATGTAAACAGGACGTCTTCAACTCAGGGACACTGCAGTGGTTGTTAATGGCAAAACAGAGACCTCCAACTCCCAGTGTGTCAACCAAAGCACAGAAAAAAACAAGTGCTCAAAATGACTGTCATAGACCTGCTCCACATTTCTGCCAGTATCAGGCTTCCTAAGCAGCATGCTTTGTGTGTGTGCTAATAGGCTGAGGCAGACAAGGCTCCTGGGACTAGTCAGATTGGACCGTATATCTGCTAGGAAAGCCTGTCAGACAGATAGAGGACATGGACTGTAGGATAGCTGGAGAGGTCAAGCTGCCCCTAGTGAAACACAGAGGGGGCACAGCTAATGAGAGCCAGAGATGGGCTAAGGCAATGCAGATGCAACTGTCTCAAGCTGCTTAGCTGGCAAAGCTGGATCTGAACTTGGCACTGCTGCTGAAGTAGCAGTATAGAATTGGCCTAAAGTACTCTAGGGAGCTTCTGCAATTGAACTGAAAGGGAATGGTGGGCGAGTTTTGAGCAGGTTTTTCTATTTTATGCCTTCTCTAGAGAATGCTCCATCATCCCTGCCAGACCTGGTTTATACCTGTGTTTCATAGCAATATATGAGCAAAGAAAATGCTGCTGATTGCAGCACTTGGCAAGTAAGTTCTAAAAGCTTCCCAGGGAAGAAAATCCCCAGGTCCTTTTAGGATGTCTTCACTTGCATTTAAAGATACCCTAAGTTGAACAAAGTGCAAAGGTAGTTACAGGAACTGTTAACAATTTCAGAGAATGCATCTAATCTAAGTTTGTTTAGCAAATGAAATGTCCTCACTCTTGGTTACAAGTATGAGAAATGTATGTGTTAAATGGGCACACAATCAAATAGATTCTACAGTCTCTGAGACCTTTGTCTGGAAAACAGACCTTATTTAATGGATCAAGGGCAAAATTTTTGTAGGAACCTCTCTTTCACAGATGGTTTGCAGCAAGCTGGCAACATACTGGGCCCCAGACACTACCCATCCTGAAAAATTCCAGGCATCCATAATAGAACATCTGACTTCCAACACAGTCCCTTTCTCCTTGCCCCTTGACAACAGGAGGCAGCTCATAGTTATTCTCTCTGGTTTGTTTCCTCCTAGATGAAGATAAGACCCAGGGAAGACAGAATTTAATTTGGGAATTGACTTGGTCCCCTGCAGAATGTTTTACTTCAGTCCCTTCTCTAACCTTTCCCTCTTGCTCCTGTTTGTGTATTTGCAGGCAGGTGTATGCTGCTCCTCTGTGTACCCCAGCTCAGTGTCTGGTCATCTAGGGTGGGGAGGGGTAGATATTAAAGGATTTTCACTTAAGGCACCTTAATGATCCAGAGAAGCTGACTGGGAAATGACCTGAAATCCCTCTGTAGTGAGAGAGAGATGCTCCCGTGGAGAGCAATTCAGGTCACCTTGGTTGTATTCTTGCTCTGAATTACCCTTTGGAGGTGCTCATCTATCTTTATTAATTACATAGGGAATCTACGAAGCCAATCATGCTAATGTAAGTGCTGAAGTTTGGTGCCTGAAGTGAGGCACTATGAAAACCTCCTTCTATGAGCTCCTGGACTCTCATGTGCCAGCGCTGAAAATATTCTCTTATTAGAGGAGAAAATTCAGGATGAATTTTCAACTTTTTTTATTGCAGTTGACTTTAAAACAAAATCACTATAATCTTTTTAAAAATGATCTAACAACAAAAAAAAAAAAGTAATGTATAGCTTTCCCACACACTCCTGGCAATATGCAAAATCACTGCTAATAATGAAGGCATCACAGCTTCATTCCTGTCATTGCCTTTCATTTTCCCATGTGTCTGAGCACCATAGTTACTCCAGCTGTCATATATATTATTTATTAACACAGAAAGGCATTAAAATGCAATTTCTTCATCTATTTGTTTCTTTCCCAATTGTACACTATTTAATACTCAAAGAAATTCAGCAATGGCTGGCTTGGTTTTCCTTGGTTGCTTAGATGCAGGAGTTTATATTTAAGCATTGTATTTATTTTTTTATTTTGTTGTTTTTATTTGTGTGAACTTTATGCACTCTTTCTTTCCACTTTTAATCTATTAGCTGTTTATATCTTCTCTTTCCTTAGCAGGAATTTGTGACTGATTTTTAACTTGAACATTTTGAAGTTTTCTCTGAAAGGAGAAGCATTATATATGACATTTCTTAAATTATGTACAGGTGTTCTGATTTAAGTGTATTTAAAATAATTCTGCTTTCTTCATGATTTAGCTGTTAGAAATAATTGTCTTTAGAGGTCTCTATATAATTAACAGAATTGTACCCAGTATGGAATTCTAATGCATTAATATATAAATAGAAAAACTGCACTTGATTCATAGAATTTTCAAAAAATTAGTTTTGTCCCTGTCTTTGGCCTTTGGTCTGAAGGAGATGGGGGAGCCTCTTTTGCTTTTCTTTGTCTGAACTGGGTCTTAAGGTTGAAAATGGATCATCTCACAACCACTCTCATGACTTTACAGATACGTTTATAATAGGGCTGGCACATCAACTTGGTGCCTCATCCATCTCCATGTTTCTCTCCAAAGATGGTAAATGAGCCAGAAGCACTTAAGGAACATTTTCCTAGGCAGTCTAGGAAAGCTTTGCACAGTATCCCTTGTACTCCACAAGATTTGTGACCTTGATTTCAATGGCCTTTGGGTCAAGATGGATCTCTTAGCTTTAGAGTTAACAGACTAATGTATTTGAGAAACATGGCCTCTTCTAGCTCATGGATTGTTTGGAATTTTTGGAATGAAAATTTTATACAAGGCATGTTGTAGCTTGATATCAGAATAATAATAAAGAATTAGTGAACAAGAAATGTTTGAGTAAAAGCAGGACCAACATGGATTTTCATTCCTTCCTGTGAAACAGTAGAAACTTAATGTCATGCATACGCCTAAATTTCATGCATTTTTTAGTACAAAAACTGGTTTCTAAGATGCTGATACAGGGTGGCCTTTCCAGGACTAGTGTGATCATTCTGGGTCATCACCTCACAACTATTGATTTGCATGAAGGTCTTCTTTTTGTATGATTCCATATAATTAGCTGGATTGGTATCATGTTGCTATACAAATGCACTGGAATGTTAAGAGACAAATTCAGACTATTGTAATGTTTCACCTAGACTTAAGAAAAAAGATTACTGTTGCAATGGTGTGAGAAGTGCAAAAGCAACAAATCTGTTACCATAAATACACAATGAAAACAGAGTTTGTAACTGTAGTGTCTCCTTACAAATGACGGTAAGGTAAAACTATCAGAATTACTTTGTGTTCTTATTTCTGCCCTCAGAAAATCTTCTGCCTTCATAAGTACCTCTGCCCTCAGTTCTGTGGAACTGAAAAATGGGGACTTTACCTGAGAATCTGAAAAATTAGTTAAGATTCCTATTTTTAAAAAAAAAAAAAATTCACAAAGAAAACTTTTCGTTTAAGTAGAACACATAGGTAAAATTCTGTCAGTCAGTGGGAAATTATATTTTTGTTTAATATTTCAGCAAAAAATACAGCATAAATAGGAATTTGTGATAAGATAAAAATATATTTTGCTATGTAATAGTGCTTGTAACAAATTTATATGTACAAAATTTGTTTTAAAAGGGTAAAAAAACCTATGGATTTTCTGTGATAGAAAATGAAAAATATCAACATTGTCTAAATATCTGATCCTTCAAGAATACTCTCAAGAAAATTAATAAAGGGAAATTAAGTAGATGACAAACAGTGTAACTGCAATTGAATTTTATTTGGAGATCTTTTAAAGAAAATCAGTTGTTGATCAATTTTACCTTTTTCTGTCGTATTTGTTGCTCTGAGTCTTAGAAATAGAATGGTCTCACTACATTAAAAATTCATCCCACTGGAGGATCAGTTGAAGAACACAGGCATGGCATTCATATGAAATGTAATCAACAAGACCAAATAAATGAAATGAGGATATGGTCATGTCCTATGTTCTGCACTATCATATAACCCACAAAAGGAAATGTAACTGAAATAGGTAAAATGCAGAAATACAATAAAGAATATAACACTAAGAATCCTTTACCTATATGGTCACTTTATTCAATCCATGAAAACAAATTTGCTTTGTCTAGAAAGAGTCAATGAGGAATAACATAGATAACATTGAAACTTCCTCTGATGAAGGTGGTATAACCTTCTCCAGCAGTAGTTATGCACCCATGATATTGGGGCATAGCTAGAAAAAGGTTGAGAACACTGAGAATATGGAAGGCCCAAGGGATGGTTTAGGATTTTCTCCTTAATTAAGAATTATGATGGAGTCTAAAAAGCTGCATTAATGAAGACACAAAGAAACAAAAATGCAGAATACATCCAAGTGTTGCAGGATCTGTTTTCTTTGTAACTTAGATTTCAGCAGTCTACAAGTCTTCATTAGCCATGTAACTAACAATGACAAAATAACTCAATACCGTGAACTTTTCTAAAGGCTGTGGTGGGATTCATTAAAGCCAGGGGAATGTCTTTTACCCATTACATCTCTGTGATTTGCTGGCTCTGTCTGTTTCAGACAGTGTTGAAATGTTTAATGATACATATAAACCAGAACTAATATTGTTTTGGCATTAAAGTTACTGCACAAAGAGTGATGATGATATTTGATGTGTAATTTAGCTTTGGTTATTCTTCTGCCAGGATTTCTTTAGCCCTTGGTGGTTCATAATGCTCCAGGAAATGTGAATTTTCATTTTCTTAAAAAAACATACTGATGAATACTCTGATAGAAAAATGTGTGCCTTGTGTATTGTTAGCCCCAGGATGCCTTGATGAAGATATGTGTCTCAATGGGCCTCTTCCTGGGAGTCAGATATAATTAACAACTGAATATATAAATCAACCAATAAGCTCACTACTGTGAGGAAAAGCTAATTTGTGCTTGTTTTTTGAGCTTTGATTTTAAAATGCTATTTTTTATAACTTTGAATGAGAGTTTCAGGTGTGATTTGCACAAAACT
>VXBX01000232.1:272933-303767 GCA_013400415.1 Scytalopus superciliaris | reverse complement strand
TATGTGGTCTGGAGGATTTAGATCATGACAATGTTTAATGAAACTTATTTAGATATTTTTATTTATTTGTTTGTTAAGTTGCTGCTGTCACTGTTAGGCCCAAATATAGATCATATTCATTCAGCAGCAGGACTAAAATGACAGTTTTTAAAAGATTTTATGGTGTTTTGTGTGGCCTCATGACAATCTAGTAATTGGGATCTTTCCTACAAAAGAAATAATGATAATTATAATAGTAAAGGAAGTAATTTTCTATATCTATTTCATATATATATATATATATATGTATACACATAAAGTCACTCGTGTCATTGTTGATTTGTACCACTAAAATAACAAAATGTAACTTTCTTAAGTTTTAGAGGTATTTCATCAGTGACAAAACCTGTGGGAGAAAAAAGCAAAGGGGCAGGATTGAATGAGAGCAATGACAGTATCACATACCTTTACAAAACCTGACTATTATTCTCAAGTCAGTTTAGTCACAGTAGGTTTTAAAAAATTTGACTAGCTAACTTTTCCTGTAAGTTACTCAATTAACTGAATCTCAATAATTAAACACAGAGAGGACTCAGAGGAACTCTAACCTCACTGTGCTAAGAAAAATCACCATGGCTAGATAAACACTTGACACAGAAGGAACTACACTTGATCTCTCCCTTCCTTTCAGAGGAGATTTCAGAAGCAAGATTTGGCCATGATCTTGTCAAAATATAAATATATTTTTTGATTTTTTGAAGAAAAAAAAGAGATCTTTTAACAGCTGAGTCAAATGTTCTTAGTAATAAGCATGTTTCAAATTATTTCAATGGACTTCATATGTCTCTTCATGCAAAAGACAATTTGAGGTCCTCAGATGAGAAAATGAATCCTATCTACAGTTTGTCCAGAGAATTACAGTTATTGAGGAAACAATTTATGTTTAGTAAATACATATTTATAGGATAATTGATGTCTCTGGTAAATAATATATGCTATGTTCATATAATTAATTTCCACCATTCATTTCTAAATTAACTAAATATGTATTTAACAAACTTACTTCTGAAAAGAGCTTAATCACCCATGGGCAAAAGGAAGATTAGAATTGAAACAACAGGATACATTATGTCTTGTTGTCAAAACAAACAAAAACAAAATCCAGTTTACAATTTTCCTTGCTAAAGCAACTGTCACTTTGTGCCTGCAGAGAAACAATGACAAAATCCTTGGACTCATCAAACAAAAAAAGCCGAGAATCTGAACTATTATTTTCAAGGAAAGTATAAAGAGGATATAAGGAAGAATACATCTCCTAGGATCAAACCATGAAGTATCTGACCAAAGTGCAAAGCAGGGTCACCTGCCATTAGCTCCTTTTTGTCACAGACTATCCAAACAACTCTATGCATAGAATCATGCAGTGTAAAGACAGAAATATTAATTATTATATTAATGGTTTATCACTGATGCATTAATTTAACTTGTAAAATAAAGCACTGATTGTTATACAGAAAGTTAAACTGTTTTCTCATAGAGAAAGGAACATAATTTTTATTTTGGTGGGAGGAAAATCAGTTCAGTAGAAGCAAGGGTAGATTTCAGAGGCAGGAGGAATGTCTGTTATTCCCCCAGTCCTGCCTGGTTCTGTCCCCAACAGGCCCTGTCAGGAATTGAGTCTGGGCGTTTGGGACCCCTCTTTCATCATCCTCATCTTTCTCACAGCATGTTGGGTCCATGGAGGCCTTCAGAGTTCCAGATTTGTTCTTCTGTCCATGTCTTTATCTTCTGGTGCAGGCTTCATGGCACTTCTCTGCAATTCTACCTTGAAATGGAGACTAAACAGCTACTGGGGTTTTGAGGGATTGATATATGATGGGGTTGGTATGTGCAAACATTAAACTAATGAAGTTATTTTACTAGTACTTTAAAACTACATTAACTTCTAAAATCTATAAAATTAAAAATCAAAAATCAAAAAGCTCTGAGGCATCACCTCCTTAAATTTGATTTTAAGATGGAGGAGTTTGAAATGTAAAATTTATTAAATAAGCAAAATTAAGACTAGGGAAGGGTAGTCTGTAATTTTAAAATGTTTGCACTTTATTTTGATGTCAAGTATATTACCTACCTCTTGGACTGCAGAAAATATGCCTGTCTTTAATCACTAATGTCCTTTGGATTACTTTTTACCCTATTTATTGACTATTGTATTTATTTTGCATAATACAAAAATATTACATGACATGATAGAACCTGGCACCTCAGTGAAGAGAGATGGAAATGTGAAACAGCAGGTCAGTTAATATGGTTTCTTAAAAAAGCAAAGGACTGAGATTTTGTAAAGGCATGTGGATGAAGAAGAAGCAGATGGATGCTAGCTCTGTAAAATAGCTCTAGATAAATGTACCCATTGCTTCAGCCTTCCAAGAATTATTGTTAGGCAAGACAGATGTCTAAGATCAGTGATGGGCAAGTACATTGGGCAACTAAATATCAACACAGCCCAGACAGGGAGAAATACATTATAAAACTTTTGAAGAAAGAAATTAAAAACTTTCCCCTGGAAAGGATTTTCTGCATCACCTAAAGGTGTTTTAGCCATTATAATTTTTAATTTTTTCTACTGTCCTTTCATACAGTTATAATAAGTTTGAAATGCCTTCAGATAACCTCCCCAAAAAAACTACTATCAATATTGTTAGTGAACATTTTATGTGTTGGCCAAAATAGCAGCTTCCCCATAGTAACTTCCAGCACCCAGTAAACCCAGTCTAATCTAGCATTCATTCCTTATTCGTTGCTTATGTTAAATGCAATATGCAATAAACTCACACAGAAACCAGATCTGAATGTCATCCACTCTTGCTACCTGATTAGCAATCCTAATAAATTGATATTACTGTTTTTAAAGGCTAGCCATGTTAGCCTATATATTAACATTAGGATGCCATTCCCCTCAGGACAAAATCCAATGTGTAAATTCCCTAAAGCAAAGATTGCACTTTCTGTGTTTCATGACATGCTAACCTAACTTGTTTTATCCTTGAGGATGAGGGGGTGAAGTCCTTTTATTTTAACACAGTCCCTCTAAAGCTCAGCATTAGTCTCAAAGATTTTTCTTGGTTTTATGTTTGTTGAAATTTGTCAGATTGTCAAATTATTTGGTTTTTTTTTTCTGCAACCAAAGAAAAAAAGAAAAAGAAAAAAGCAACTTTATCTTCAGAAAGTGAAAAGCTTCCAATTTTTTCTTTGCATCTCAAATGCATTCTTACCTCTGCTTCAGAAAAAAAAAATTAAACAAACTCCATTTTTCAGTTGCACAATATTGCCAAAAGTAACTAGTTCTGCAAACATTTTTGTAGTTGACCAAAGAAATATGTGCTGATGAACTGTACTCCTAAGAGATTGCCTCAATATCACAGGAAAGTCTGTAGCAGAGTTGAAACAGAAGTGTAAAGTGCTGGCTGCAATTCCCACTTGCATCTTTATCAAAAGAAGGGGAAAAAACCCAAACCACCAAGCTCTCATTCCCCTGGATATGAATCATTTGCCTGTTATTTTTGAAGCTGTTCTTATTTCAGCTGTTTTGGAGGCTGAATGATTTTTTATTGAATGAACTTTGCAGATCCAGGTCTGTTGGTTTTTTTTTTCCAAAGTGTTGTTTCCTATTCTCTGATGTAATACATTCAGATAAAACACAGACTCTGAAAATGCTTTTGCAATGTGATTGAAATATTTTTACTCATTAAAATGTCTTGCCTTGTGAGTGAAGGAAATGTTTGGTACAGTTCTGTGTTATATATTTTACTTGATTTTATTAAAGTTTACGTTTCTTTCCGCTTGCTCCATTATATCCACTCCATCCAAAAAAGTCCAGCTATTAACAGTCAACATAATTAGATTGTCTGTGGTGTAAAGTATTGCAATGACAGAATACAGTTCTTGGCAAAAAAGTTGTGCCCACCTTCTGAGATTCTGATTGAACTAAAAGGATCAACTCCTGTAATACAGATAACATGACCAAGAGATCTTCATGGATATGTATTTTTACATGTTTTCTAAAACAGTCATTTGTTTCTAGGGGCTTTGTGACAGTCTGGCTGACCTGGAGTTTTGTTTGGTTTGGTTTTGATTTGTTTTGATTAGTTTGTCATCACTAATGGAAAGTAGAAAGTTAGAAGCAGGTTTCAGGGTGTTACAATCACATGCATCTTTTCTTTGTTTCATAGTGTTAATAAAAGTGAATGTGACTTACCCCTTATGGTAACAGACAGCAAAGACTGGATATTCCCCAGCTGCAGACAAGGGAGAGGGCACAAGCAGGGACTGGCTGCCCATTTGCTTCAGCAGAAAAGCACAGGAAGTGTTAACTCTTGAGGTGCCAGCAGGACAGGTAGATAGAGAGTGTAGTACTGGGTACCTGACAGAGGAAAAATCACTGAGGTCATGATAGAAATGTTAATGATGCACTGAATAACATCATGGGAAAACACTGTATTCTGTTTCTGAGGAATGTTAATTTTATCCCTCGAGGACAAATAAACACATTTGTGTTTAAATATAAATAAATTAAAAACAAAACAAAACAAACAAAAAAACAAAAAAGCCAAAACTAAAAACCAAAAGACATTGCATTGAACAGAATTCTATGACCAAGGACAATTCTACAACGAGCCTGCAAAGATGTGTTATGAATCAATTCCTTAAAGAAACTTGCACCTGTGTGAGTTCTGAGAGAGGTTATATGGGGCACCTTAATCCACCCTTTGGTCCGTTCCCCAGCCCAGCTCTGCTGCCCAGAGGTATTCCCTGAGCTTGGGCCTCTGAGAGCTCCCATTCCAGGAGAGCCTCAAGACAATGTTGAGGCTATTTCTGATCTCATCAGCAAGGGGACTTCATTCCCTTGTAAGGAGAGTCTGTTCCATCCCTGACATCCCTGCTTCCAGTAAGTTTAAGCCTTTCATCAGTTGGACTGTCTTACCCTTCATGTTAGATCATTCCTCAGTCACAAATTGCCACTGCTGAACAGGTACAATTTTTAATTCCTCTTGGCCATGTAAATGCAACTATAGGGTTTCCAGGCCACTGACTGAGGGAAATAAAGCTGCTTATACTTTTTCAGGTATTGAACACAAACACTGAGTGAGCCAGAATCTTATGAGATTCTGCCCTCACCAGAGAGCAGTGCAGACACATGGCTGCAGACAAATCGCTGCAGGTGTGGTCTCTGTCTCCACTGTTTTCTGTGCGAAAGCAAGGGCAACACCATGGCCGACCACAGGGAGAAGGAAGAAGAATCCACTTCTCCAGGGAAGTACTCAGGGAGTGATGACAGTGCTCTTTTCAGACAGACATGTGTGGCCTGTTCATACCACTGTGCAGACACATCAGGTGAAATACTCATCTGATTCTCACTGGCAGTGGCTACAAAAGCAACTAAGTAGCCTTGCTTAGCCTCAAATGTAGCACCAAAAGCCTTGTTCAGACTCCAGGAAAAAGGTATTTTTGAGCAGGGATTTGAGACATACTTCTGTCTCAAAAAAGGGACATATTTTTTGTAGAAACCTTTTTTACCCTCATAAATGTGAGCATGGGTTCACTCACAAATGTGTGTATGGGTTCACTCAAAAATGTGTCTGTTCCAGAGAGCATTCTTACCTGCAACTCATCCCTGAACTTCCTCCTACAATCAATCTGATGGAAAGTGGAAAAGGTGTTATGGGTATGCCCAACTGTAGGCCTGTCAGACTAGAATGATGACAGGCGCAGTTTGCGTTTGATCCCAGGTGCTGAGCAGGTGGATCACAAGTGAATCACTGCATTCATCTCCTTCACAGCTCAATAGCTCACTATGACTGTAAAGAGAGAAAACATCCCACAATTTCAAGATGCTGTTCTGAAGATGGCACCCATAACAGCAACTCTGTAGTCATGAGAAAAAAAAAAAAGTACTCAGTACCAATAGTTACCTGGAATGGCACAAATCCCATAAACTAGGGATTCAAACTTGCATTAAACTCTTGAGGTATGGGAATAAGGGGTGTAACTGTCAAACTTGCTGACCATTAAGAAGTGCGGAGTATTTGGTATTGACTGACTATTCTAGGAATATACACTGATGATGCCATATAATTTAAAATAAGATGGTTTCTATATCATACAGAATTTTAAAGATGTCTCTTGAGCTCTGTCTCCTTTTGTACTAAAGAAAATAAATTACTAGTGCTAAGCTGGGGTGTGTGTGTATGTGTGTGTGTTTAGCAAGATTAAATGGAATAAAAATGTTAAAAACAATGAACACATTTAATTAACTTCAGCATGTCTAGGCATCAGACTTTAGATCTTTCAGTCAACAATTTTTGTCAAAAGACAAAATTCCCTCTCTTTAAATTTAGCTTTCTGTTTTGTAATTCCTGTATTAATGTTTTCTTAGCCATTCTTAAAAGAAGATTCCTGAATTGGTTGGGGTTTTTTGTTGTCTTCTCTTAAAGAGTTTTTTTTTTGTTTTTCCGGTTTTTTTGCATATTTGCTTTGCATGCATCGCAAAAGTTTCTCCTTCTTCTTTATGACTATCCTTAACTGCTCATGTTCTGAACTAGATTTTTATAATTACAAAATAGTTATGCCTGTCTTTTCTTCTGGCCTGAAAGCAGAGAGCTCTTTAGATTGATAAGTCAGTCAAGCCATTGAAACTCAGCTCGCTTGTAGCAGGAAGAAAACTAGCTTTGGATTGACCTTTGATTGACATAAGGGAAGGATCAAACAGTCTTTAATATAATCATAATAAGACTTTTACAAGTGAAGCAGTGGCTCAGACTGACTTTTTGAAATATTTGTTGATTCCTTTTCCTCTGGAGACAAGACAGGGCCTCTGCTTATCCTAAATAAATTCTAAGTGCTTTGCCTTTGACATCTGCGTACTACTTTCATCTGAGTTTTTTGATTGTTTTGGTTTTTTTTTCAGATTTCTTTCTACTTTGCCTTTAAGTTAAGAAAAAACAGAACTTCTCAGCTGACTGCATTTGTTATATCAGCAAATATCAAAACACTAGCACTTTTTTACTGCAACATATTAAGCAATCTTTAAACACAAAATGGAACAGAATTAATTCTAGTTCTATGTTATATTGCACAGCAACTACAAACAGGACTGTGTTAATATTTATTGTCTGTTTTGTGGTGTATTTAAGGGCTTGTTAGCATTACAGAACCTGTCATATGTGTGCACAGAAACTGCTGATGTAGATAGATATTAAAGTGTAGGTTGTTGAGGGCTGTTTTTGTTTTTTTCACTGTTTCACCCTACTAAAAGTTTATAAGATTGTCCCACAGGCTGAAAACTTCATGCCATGACATACAGCCCTTTTTTGTGTGCTGAGAAAAGTGGGAACTACAGGAATATTTCACCAGTGGACAAGGACCGGGTCTCCCAGGGTCTCAGTTTTGGGATGGTGTTCAAACCAGCAAGCCATCAGCCATGACTTGGTAATGCTAAACTTTTGGAGCTCCTCACTGCATCCTCTGTAGCTACTGGGGCTCTGGCATGACTCTGCTACCTTGTTTCTGGCACCACTGGTGTAGATGACAGCCACATGAGCCGTCACTGAGTGACTGCTTCATCACACACTCAGGTCTGCCAGCATTGCTCCTGCAGAGTGAGCAGAGGGATCACAAGGAAAATATCCATGTCTACCAGGAATGATCATTTCAGTGATGGCATGAGGAGGACCTCCCCTAGAAGGCAAAGGAATATATGATGGCTGAAAGTCTGGCAGCTTGCAGACACGTGATGTTTACTCTCATGCAGAGTAAAGAGGTATTTCCCCAAGGTGTGAGAAATATGCTTTAATCCCTGCTTACCCACTTGCCAGGAAACATTATGGGCAGGCACCCTGAACTACCAGGCAGTGGAAGGATTTAGGAAAATTTACTTCTAAAAGCTGAGAACACTAACAATTCATCAGAAGCTGCACTGGGCCTGCAAAAGACACACCTCCTGTTCTTCACAGGGCTTTTATTGTTGCCCAGCTCCACCACTGCAAGGGCTTTCACACATGTCTACAAGAATTTATTTTATCTCATATCAGGGAGTCATATTCTCTGGTATGCAGGAGGGGTAAAACACATAAGACTTATCCCTGGGAAGATGTCTCTTTCCAAGGCAGCAAAGTCTTTGTGAGTGACATAAACCCTCATCTCCACTTAATGAATCTTCTGGAAGATTCTTTTACACTTTCACCTCTGTTCCTCACCAGTATTCACCATGCTCATAAAATATTAGCCTCGTCTAACTCAATAGAAAATTATTACTCACTTCCAAGCATGTGCCTTGTGTGCTTCCTCCCTTTCCCCTCATATCTTCACTGATGCCTTCTTTTCTTTTGCTCTGTCTTTCTTCAGGTTCAAAATCCATTTTCAAACACAAAAATCTCAGGAAGAATAAAGTATTTCTAGGGAATTCTTCTCTTTATAAAGGAAATTTTCATATAAATTTAACTATACTGAGGAACAGCCTCTTCTTTCTTGGCCAGATTGTCACAGGTCATTATTTTGCCATTTTACATTTGCACAGTTGGTCAGCTATAGTCCTTCTGGACAGTATCATGAGTCAATATAAAACTTCCATCCTGCTTAGACTGACTCCTCATGAAATAAACAATCTCTTAGAGAGATCTCCTTACAGCAGTGTGGCCTGACTGCCATCTCTAAGTAGAGTGATCAAAAAGTAGTTTAGAGTTTATCTGGTTACCACTTACAGTCACAGGGGTAGTTTTTGCAAAAAACCTTTTTGAAGATTTTTTTTTTTCTGCATTACGGAAATAATTCTAACATTATGTTATGTAAAAGTTCTGTTTTCCTTCTAGTTATCTGATAGGTAAACCCCAAGGGGAAAAAAAATCAAAACTAAACTGCTTTTTTATGATATTTCATTAAAAATAAGGTTCTAGATTAAAAGAGATTTTTGTTCTTTGCTATAATATTTTTATGAAAGAAGGGTGGAAGAAGAAGGGTGCAGGAGTCAGGCAAAAATGGAAGAAAGTGAAGATGTATTTATATGCACAAAGACATGGCCTTTTCAGTTTGGTAGCAGCGTTTTTCATGCTGTTTCAAGAAGCTGCAATTTTGAAATTAGATGTTCATTGAGGAATATAAACAGCTATTCCTTATTATGCCAAGGACTTTGGTGTACTTCTGTATTAACTCTTTTCTTAAAACTCTCTGACCTACAATAACAGAATAGATATAACATTTTTTAAATTTAGAGATGCAGGCCCACTTCCCAAATTAGAAGAAAGGCTATAGGCAGATGACTAATTTGAATGACTTCAAATTTCAAAATTATTTATCTGAATTGTTCACTCAGACTCGATGACTATAGAGGTCAATTTATTTTAACTTCAGTTTACATCAGCTGTGGGTTTGTCTGATGAAGAAGGGGAACAGTTTACAAATTCTTCACTAGCAAAGAAAGGGTGATAAACTCATAATGGCTTTCAGTCAGAAAGAATAGTTTTGCTGTGGTTTTCACAGCCTTCAAACCCAGTTCACAATTCTTACTTTATCACTACTCATTTCTCATAAGGCCATATCCCTCAGACACCATAATTCAAGTAGAAGTAGGTTTGAGGCAGGAAAGAGAAAGCAAGGAAACCTAGTACTTAGAAGATTCAATAAAACTTTGACAGGTAAGTAGTTCCAGATCTTGCCATGTTGGATATAAACTGGCATGGCATAGTATTTTTTACCTTTTTCACTTTACCTAATGGACTGCTCCAATAAGACAAAAAATCCCCCTGCCACTGTTATAAAATGAAATAAAAAAGTTTAATTTAAAAAAGAGAATGTGTCTGTTTTTCAGACAAAACAATGGGCAGTTTGCATCTTTCTGGGAAATACAATAAACAGAAAGATGAAATTTATCCATGGCCAAGTTCAAGCAACACTTGTTATATCAGCAGGTTCCAAGAGCCACTCTTTTCCTAGCTAATAGGGGAAAGTGAAAGATTACATATTATATGGGCTATAGTCCATACCTTGCAAGATGCCCTATTTCTTGCCCTTAATGGTATATTGAACTGAACATGAGGATAATTTCTTTGGTGCAGCTGATCGATGGTTGAATAAATTAATTTTGCTTCCAAAAGAGCGTACACTTTTTCCTTCAGTCTTTCATGGATAGGCTTCCTATCTATGAGTTAGAATATTCATTCAAGTTACCATTTCTTTTTGTAGATGGTGGTTTACTGTGAATGAGAACAGAGCTTAACTGCTAAGTTAGAAATTTCTGTAAACCTTAATGCTGTTTTTCCTGGAAGACAAATATTGGAAGTGTGAGTTCATTCTGAATACCCAATCATAATTGCTAGTGTAATTTACACCTTATTGGGTCAACATATTATTGTAGAAATGGATTTTTTTCCACAGACTTATTAGGTCTGTGCTATGAGACAGTGAACAACAAACAGAAATATAACTGAGGCCTTGCAAACACAGTGAACCAAAGTGGGGTAAGTTGGTCTTCCCCAAGGAGGAAAAGGACAGGGCTAGTGCAGAAAGCAACCCAAAACAACTGCAGAAAGGCTTTAGAGTATATCAGACATTGCTCCAGTCCTCCCCTTTCCTTTCACCTGTATGATTGCAACCTTCCAATATCTAAAGGGGGCTACAAGAAAGCTGAAGAGAGAATTTTAAAAATGTGCTTGTAATGACAGGACAGTGGGGAATGGGTTCAAAGCTGAAAGATAATAGGTTTAGATTAGATATCAGGAAGAAATTCTTTACTGTGAGAGTTGTGTGGCAATGGAACCAGTTACCCAGAGAAGTTGTGGATGCCACATCCCTGGAAGTGTTCAAAGCTAAATTGGATGGAGCTCTGAATAATCCAGACTAGTGAAAGTGTCCCTGCCTATGGCAGGGGGGATTGGAACTAGATAATCTTTAAGGTCCCTTTCAAACCAAGCCTTTCTATGATTCTATGATAATCAGATGCTGAGACTGCAACTCAACTAACTGAATGAAGATATCTGAAATGCAGTTCTCTGCATGCTATCAAGTGACCTGAGGCCCTTTTGCAGCACTCAGAGTCAGTAGTGTCTAGAGCAGACTTCGTCTCAGCCAAATGCAGAGATCCGTACTGTTCAAATAAACAGCAGCCTCAGAGCAGGCTTTGCTCACTCTATACTTGATGGAATGAGTTTCAGCAGATTTATGTCTGCAACTTAGCCAATTAAAATTAAATTAAACTATTGTTACTTAAAGTGATGATCTGGAAATACATCACAAAAAGTTGTGTTCTGGGTAACATTCTTCATATTGCAAAAACAAACCTGGATGCTCTTACATTGCTTTTCAACTCTTTGTTTAGATTGAAGCTGAGGCAACCAAAATTACTTTCTATAGCTTGAGAAGAACATCCTTAAATCTCTTTTAAAAAAAAATAAAATCTCAGGACTCCTTTGAACTTTCATGACTTATAATAGATTTCTGTGGGCACTAACATTGACAGAGAAGAGGTGGGCATATAGTATACTACTGTTTCTTGAAACTTTCTCTCAGCTCTTGCCCATACCAAAATGCCTCCTATGGCAGGGCAAGGGCCTGTGACAGGGCAGGAAACACAAAGCAATGCTAAACTCACATCTGAACTTCATACAGACATTTTGTTAGAATAATTAGTGTCTAATTTCCACCACTAGAGTGACAGAAAGAGTTGTATCATCTACATTACAAAAGCAGTGTCAAATTTCCTACATTATTCCTATGGGGAAAGTGCTTAACTTTGTTCACCTCATGACATTCTACTTGAGGTGGTATTAATCATATTCTTTGGTGATATCTGAATGCTATCTAGCTTTGCTTTTGCTTAGGTTTTACTATTTTTTTCTTGTTTTACAGTTGAATTTTTTGGATTTGAGACAGCATCTCTATTTAAAATGTCATACCCCTAGTAATTACTTGTGTTTTACATTACCTTGAGGATAAAAAAACTTTCTCTTAGGCAATACATAATTACATATTACTCACAATGATTGACAGTTTGTTGAGTGCAGGATCATGAAATAGTACTCTGAATATTACAACAAAGCAAGTCCCACCAAATCTCAAAGTTTCAGGAGCTGTCACACAAATCAGTCATTTTGTATTATAATCATATAGGCCTACCAAAATGATGTAAGAAATAGTAAAAGAAAACACCCTCTTTACTTGCAGAGTAAAGACAACTTGATCATCCTGTTTGTGGGAAAGGCAATAAGATATCACATGGGAAAATAATGTGAAGACACTTCAGATTTCTTCTACTCATTTCTTGGACTTTTTTAAATGTTATTTGATATGATCTCTAAGTCAGAAGAGTTCAATAAAATGAAGTAAAATGATGCATGCATCCAACCTTTAGAAAGATAACCTTTTCCAGAACTTCTTCGACGAGGAGAACTTTGAGCACACAGCAGCTACAGATGTATGGCTGCACCTTTTCACCTCAGGAGTGTGCCTACAAGGAACAGGATGGCATACTGAGCTAACAGTTCTGATCAGGTTAGATGACTGCTGTCCCTCTTCTCTGTGGAGTGCAAAGATCCTCCCAGACTATCCAGCTTTGTGGTGGAAATAGTTCATTGTGGTGAAGAACTCCCCTCATCCCAACCACCCCCCTCTTCCTTCCTGCACCATATTCACAACTATAGACTGAAGAAGGGAAAAAAGTATTCTGGCCAATAATATTCTGTGGTAATACTGAAAGTTTGGACAAGATCTTCTGAGATACCAAAACGAGAGTCATTTGAAGATCTTAGTGGTATAGCTCACATATAGCAGATGGTAATTTTTTATATTATTCCTGTGCAAAACCAATCAGAGAGTGACAGGCATATTGTAATTAGGCCAAAATGACAGATAAGATTACGCTTTATAAAAATATGTAACAAAAGGCATGCAAAACAGAAATCTGCACTTTTTTGTTAAGGAACAGTATAACCGTTCCCATGATGCCTAAAATCCTGGAGTCCTGGAATATAGGCACAGAGAAACATTAGTGGAGTAAGATAGACAGTTACCTTTATTGGGAACATGGGGGCACACACCTATGTAAGGCCCACACATGTGCTGATCCCCTGAAGAACACTGATGAACCCCAATGATCCCCAAAGGACCCCGATGAACTCTGATGATCGTGAAGAACCACTCCCCCCCCACCCCAGTGATTTTACAGTTTTTATAATCTTCCAAATAATTAACATATATCTATAACTAATTATGATTTCCATTTTCCTCAGTGTCCCACCCATAAGGGTTCCAAGCCTTGCCCCACCCCCTCAGAGCAGGTCCAAGGGTTCTCAACTCTTCTTTTGTTTTGTCTTGAAGTTATCTTGCAGGTGTCTCTGCAAAACACCACAACCTTCAGAAAAGCCCAAGAACGTGTGAGAAAACTGCTTTAGTAACATCTAACACCATTTAATATGTGAGCAAAAAGCCTACAACTCCAAAACCCCACAAATCTATAAAAACTACAAAATACCCCCAAACTGGAAGGGACTCACAGGGATCACTGAGTCCAACTCATAAGGGAATGGCCTATACAGGGATCAAACACACAACCTTGGCATTATTAGCACCAGGCTCTAACCAACTGAGGTAGCCTGACTATCCACACACCTCCTCTCTCACACAGTCAGATCAGGTTTCCTTACCAGTTTGGCCCCAGGTTTCCAGTAGCAGAGTCTTAGGTTTCTGGTTTCATAAATAAATTTATTCACGGCGCCATAACACAGGAGGCACCCAAGCTGGTGCCTTCAAGGAGAACCCCCAAGAAGGGAGCCTCTGGGCTTTTATGCCCTCAAAGCCTACCCAAACACAAGTCTTGCTCTTCCTCCTGAGCCCTCTGCTCCTGCTGAGTCTCCAAGTGTCCATCCACATGGCTGGAGCCACAGGTAATTGTGTGTTTTGTTATCCAAAAGGCTGGCAGTTTTGTCTCAGGCCAGAGCTCAATCTGCATCTCAATCTGTAGCTTGCAAACTGAGTTACCTGCACCAGTTTATTCCTCATCACCTTGCACAGACAATAGTGTTTAGTAAGCACAGTTGTGTCTTCAACTTAAGATAAGCTAAAAAAGTCCAGCAAAACTAACAGATCTGCTTTCTCTGATTTGCATGCAGAACAGCTATTCCATTTAATGAGACTCACTCATACAGAACTGTAGGAAATGGAAAATTTAAATCAGCCCCCTTGATAAGCCTAGAGAATTAAAACTCAAACCTGCTAATATAAAAATAATGCTATCATACACTATAAGTTAATATTTTATAAACAAAAATATAGTACTGGAAACCAGAGCTAGATAAAGTATTCCAGAGAAAATGCTTTTTACTTTTCTGAATTTTAAAATTTGAATGCATTTTTTTCCCCACTGGAATGTGACAGTTTTGATAGCCCTAGTACACAGCAGAAGAGAAATGCAGCCTGTTTTTTGGCAATGATGCAGTTTGCCACACAAAGAAAGTGGTTTGGCCATGGCACAAAGCCTTAGAGCTGACCTCCTGCAAAAGAGGAAGATCTCTGAGACTTTTATGCTTTCAGATATTTGAAATATTTGGAAGGGAGAAAATAATTTTGTTAGTTCCATCCCAAAATTTTTCACTTTTATGACTGTTACATAGTACAGTAATTGAAAAACATTTTTTTCATGTCTAATTGTATTGCCCATAATCAGCTGAAATATATAAGCAGTGGGCAAGAGTGTCTATCACTTACAGTCTCCAAGAGCTTTAACTAATGGGAAGGATGTCAGTGTGACAGGGAAGCTTGTTCTCTAAAGAGCTGGAGAGGGGAATCCTTTGCAATGAAAATCTTTGCTGATATGAGGGCTCAGGTATCTATACACAGACGTAGTGGAGCAGCAGGAATAGTTGCACAATATACACATCATGGCAGTAAAACACATTCACCTCTCCACCACACTGTTGGTAGACACACTGGAGAAAAGATCTAACACATCTACTTCCAGTCCCGGGACTGCTCTACTGTGGCTTAGGGCTGGTGAGAGCGGCCAGCAGCAGAGGTAGATCGCTGCATGATGGTGTCATTTTGAAATCGCTACAGAAAAATGAAAAGGCAAAATATCAGTTGCAGTGCTCCTGTTCAGCTAGTAATGAACAATACCTGCTGGGGACCTAATGTGTGTGGTCATTTTCACAAACACACTTTCTGTCAAGCACACATATGCTACTGCTTGAGTGAAATAATTTTTCTGCCTTATAAAAGACAAACTAATTGTTGCTATGGTAGTACATAGAGTCAGAAAACACTAGAGGCTGAAGTTGTTAGAATTTAGATTAGTATTAACTGGTTTTGGCTGAGGTAATTTTCTTCACAGTATATGTTGTGGGCCTGTGTTTTGGATTTGTCCTGGGAACAGTGTTGCTACTTCAGGGACTTTTTCATTACTACTGAGCAGCCCTTACCAAGAGTCAAGGCCTTTTCTGCTTGTCATCCCACCCCACCAGTGAAGAACCTGGGGGTGCACAGGGAACTGGGAGGGAACACAGCCGGGACCCCTGACTCCAACTGGCCAAAGGGACATTCCATACTATATGATGTTACACTCAGTGTGTATAGTGGGGAAAGAAGGAAGGGAGGGGACATTTGGAGTGGTGACCTTTGTCTTCCCAAATCACTGTTACAAATGATGGAGCTGCTTTCCTGGGGATGGCTGAACACCCACCTGCTCCTGGGAAGGGCTGAATTAATTCCTTATTTTTCTTTGCTTTCATGTGCAGCTTTTTCTTTCTCTATTACATTTTCTTTATCTCAACACACTTTGCCTCTTCTGATTCTCTCTCCATCCCACTGTGAGTGAGCAGCTTGTGGGACTTAGACACACTGTTGGGGTTTAACACCAGCCAGCAACTAAGTTCTTTAAATTTAAGTCAGGTTTTCAACCATGGTGTGGGAAAAGAGAAAGATTAGTGTGTACTGCAAAAATCCCCACAGAAGATGAAGCCATCAAAAACTTTTTCAATATCTGATTTGTGAATACTGTTGTATCACAGTATCACAGTCTTTTCAACACAGATATTTCAGTTTAAATATTATTGCAGGTTTTTAATGATTTTCCTGTATGAAGTGAAAGGCCTGATTTTTCAATCAGGGTGGAATTTCCATTTGAAGCAACAGCAGCTGTGTGCATAGGAAAAATCTTACTTTGCCCTGCAACTGAGTACTAAATAAACCATTTAAAAATAATATAATGCAGTTGATTATAAGTCTTTATTTATGTATGGACAACGCTCTGAAGCCATGGTAAGTTATAGATCCTTCAAACATGGATAGTCTTTGCCCTGATATAAAATGGATGGAGAAGCAAAATTAAGGCAATAGCAATGGTCATCTAATCACACCAGTCACATGGATGGTTTGACTGTGGCCAGACTCCCAATAATTTCAAAATCATTCACATGAGTTTTAAATCTGCCATTGAATTATTTTTAAATCAATTATATCGGTTTTAAATCTACTGTCACAAATCACATGATTTCTTGGAAGTTTCACAAATCACCTTGCTCTGGCTGCCTAGCATTTCTCACATTTTCAACTCATGATTTTAACCAAATAAAAATGAGTTTCACCAAATAAAAATTATTTTCCTACTTTCCATCAGTCCTCCATCATCATTAGAGGCAATTCAAATGAAAATATTGTTCTATTTTTCAGGACACTTGATAGTTATATAATCTCTTCATCTTTCTCCTCATGAAGGTTGCCTTAGGGGTGAATAGAATGTTATTGTTTCCTGTTGTTTTACTGAAATAGCTCTATATAGGTACCATTCCCACAAGATGACTTTCCTGATAATCTACAAATATTAGTATTCAAAGCACCTTTTCATTTTGCCCTCACTGAATATCCACATACACAGAGCAAAAGCCAGTGAGTAGTGCTCGAATTACCTGGTGGATCAGTTATGTTCTGCATCTCTTGTGGTATTTCTCAAAAGGTTTCATGACCCTTAAAGATCCTGGAGACAGGATACGTGATTTCTGACAGTGTTACAATATGTTGCAAATACATTTTGAAATCCATTTAGTTTTATTTGACATGACAAATGCTAAATAGTTGACTTTTGGGTTAAAAATATCCAGTGATATTCTTCAAATTCTAACCCATTACTAACCCAAATTATTGGTATTTCAAATTTAATGTATATGCTCCAATTCAACAAGATAGTTAAACACACAAATAGTTTTAAACACTTGAGCAGTTCCTACTGAACACATTAAAATCACTTTGCAGTATTTGAATGTTATTAATTGAAATCTAAATTCACTGCTGAAGTCTATATGTCCTTTCTGTAGAAATGCTCATCTTTTAAAACTGTATTTTTAAATGATAAATACTGGGTTGTGACTCCAATCTGGTGTTCAGAACAAATATTTTGCAATTCAAGCTTGTGATTATCACACTGTGCAATTGTGTT
Organism: Scytalopus superciliaris; assembly: GCA_013400415.1. NCBI lineage: Eukaryota > Metazoa > Chordata > Aves > Passeriformes > Rhinocryptidae > Scytalopus > Scytalopus superciliaris. The sequence goes on along the minus strand of VXBX01000232.1, from coordinate 286,315 downwards.
CAAAATATTACAGTTATTTTAAAATTACATCAGTGATATGAAGACTGAGATTTTAAATTGCTAAAGATAGTCTTCACCAATATAACTGAATAGCTTAGACCTACATTTATTTGAATACATAATTTGCTTTCTACTTCCTGATCACATGCTCTGCTATGATATCTTTAAATCAGCAAACATAAGGAATAATCAAGAGAAGTATGTATGTGATGGAGCAAGCAAAAAATCAAGTGGACATTTTTCCCACAGGAGTGTGGTACGAGACCAAAAAAGATGTTTATTAGTGATGTGCTCTGGTGGTTTCTCATCATTACCTACTAGCAAGAAAACACAAGAAGCCGTGATAACACATGAAGCAAATTTTGTCTTCTGCTAAAACATTCTGAATTAGAAAAATTCTGTGCTCTTGTTCACCCATGAGAAACTAAGCGAAAAACTCATGTGAGTAAATGTGAAGGCTAATTATTTAAGTGTGTGGTTTATATAAAAGTGATACCAACAATACAATCACACTTGCTCAAGATACTGAGTAATATCAGTGCCCATTGGTGCATTTCTGAATGAATTCTCTCAAGTGCAACGAGTTGAATGTCTAAGTTTTCTTGCCTTTTTAGACAAAACATTTACTGTAATCCAACTTTAGATGCAATAATAATTTAGCATCCATCAATTTAACATTCTACTTTAACAACTCTAGTATGAAAATTTTGGAGAAAAAGTTTAGTCTTTGGGGCTTCTGATGTCATTCTTTACAGCACCTCGGCACAACAGTGCAATCGGAATTTGGTAGCTTCCCAGGAGCTAATTTTTCATATCCCATGGAACTTGGGAGAATACTGGCAATTCCAGTTCACAATGGAGTGAGATAATTTTTTATATTTTTTTAATTTTAATTTTTCTGTGACCCTTTCCTTAAAATAAACAAAACAACCTAATATAAGAAATTTATGAAAAAAAATAGAAAGAAAAAAAAAAAAAACAAAAAAAGGAGAACCCCCATCCTCATGAAATATTTTTTTTTTTTTACAGATACAAACAGAAATTTCAGTCTTGTATTGAAAATTATTTCCCAGGGGCCTTTCTTGTCAAAATTGGTGTGTTTCTACAAACAAAGGAACAAAACAGTTTTGATTGACAGGAAATTGCCAACTACCTATAACTACAGTACTTCTACTGAAGCAGTAAACATAAAGGAATTACACATCTCATTCTGAGATCAAAAGTGTTTCATACTCAAATACATCATATGCCACTATCAAGTGGTACTATGGAAATAAATAAAAGTTTGACTGGTAAGCAGAAAATTTATGGTGCTTTTTTTCCCCCTCTCATTTGCCCTACTTTCCATGTATGAATTTGGCTAGTATAAGGTCAGAAATACATGCTTTCCTTTAGGGCTGTCCTTGAGCTGGGAAATTATGGATGGCTGGAGAAGAACAGCAAAAGCGAGCCAGAAATATTGCAAAGAACACAAAAAAACCTCTCATAGGTGTTTGGAAAATAAGAGTTCCGTGATGCTCATGAAAAGATAATACACAGGAGGATAGTAAAAAGGAAAGCACTTTTCAAGTGCATTAAAGGTATCAAACTTGATTTTAACTGGTATAAGCTGAAGTAGCACAGTGGAAAGACAGGTTCATCATTCATGTATTTGAAAAGAACAAATGTCAGAATATCAAAACACAATGCAAGCAAGGTAAAAATGGTAACTGTTTGCAGTATCACTGACTATAAAAACTTGCATAAACTGCAAAATCCTGAGACAAAACTATAGATTTAATGTTCAGTTAGCTGTCTGTCATCTAGTAAAAATCACTGAAGTTTAAAAAGTGATTGCCAGACGAATCAGATCCTTAAAAATAAGACTTCAATCTTCAAACCCCTCATCTTTGCATTTGAGACATTTTTTCTGCCAAGAAAACATGGATTGTATTGCATGTCAGTGGATGAGTTTCTACCTCTTCAGGTTCCAGAGATAGTTTGTCCAATTTGCTTTCTTATATAGGTTAAAATGAGAAGTGACTGCTGAGGGAAGGGGTGGGAGTGATGGTGTGTTGTGAACATATAGAAATTTTTAAAAAATGAAGAATGGCTATGCTAAATCAGCCCAAAAATCCATTTAGGCCAGTATCTCCAGCAGGGCCTGATAGCGCATGTCTAAGGAAAAACAAAATAGGACAAGCTTATGGCAATATTTCTCCATAGCTCAGATACAGACTAAATAATCTGCAATGTTTAATTTCTCTAAAATATACTCAAAGTAGAAAAAAAAAAATAAAATATCATCTTGTCTTATGAGAGAAATGTTAGTAACAACTATTTTGTACAGTTGAAAACCAGTTTCCTGAGTTTCTTTCTCTGGTGAAAAATCAATTCCTTTGAAAGTTTTTCTTGGGACAATATTTTGTCCTGTTTTTTAATGTCAGTGCTTGCTCAAATGATGACTAAATAGAGAAAAATAGTCTTTATTTACAGAGAACACATAAGACACATATGAATGATGTGAACACAAAGATGTTCACCTCAAGAATAAGGACAATATTAACAAAAAAATAAAAAGGAGGAAAAATAGGCAGAAGTACATATAGAATGAATTTCATCAGTATTATGCTAGAATTGGGATATAACATAAAACAGTTTTGTATCTACTGCTTTTCTGAATTTTTGCCTATGTAATTGAAGCTACAAGGAGATGGTTTTGGTTTTTTTCCTTGTAAGAAAGTTCATTATGGTATTCAGGAATGAAATAAAGGTACTGTTTGAGGTTTTTTAATTTATTAGAATCATGAAAGCATAAACACCCCTCTGACATGGCTCAAAGCCCCATCCAGTCTGTCCTGGAAGATTTCCAGGGATGGGACATCCACAGCTTCTCCAGGCAACCGGTTCTGGTGCCTCATCACCCTTACAGTAAAGAATTTCTTCCTAATATCTGATCTAAACCTACACTCTTTCAGTTTAAAACCATTACCCCTGTCCTATCCTACCAGCACTTGTAAAATGTCCCTCTCTAACCTGACCTGCTGGACACACTTCTGTGATGCAGTGCAGGACATGCTTATCTTTCTTAGCTGCAAGTGCATATTGCCAGCTCATGCTGAGCTTCTTATCAACAAACACCCTCAATTATTTTGTGTGTTCACTCCTGACAGAAAGTATTCCCAATAGCTAATATGAAATATAAGCACAGTTCATATTAGTATAACGTACCTTTTGTGTTTTTCAGCCAATCCATGCAAGCATTAAGGATACTTGTAGAATAAAAAGGAAAAGCTTGGCCAAAAATCCCAAAATTAAATTGAGACCACAAAACCTCAACAATGCTTAGGAAGAAAACTTTTAGCTTTCTATGTCCCATTGTAACTGTGAATCCTACACCTGAACAACAGAAAATAACATTATAATCACCTTACAAATTGCAATAGAAGATTTCTTTGAAACTCTCTCTTGATTACAATCCTGTTATTTCTCTTTTATACCAAAGAACCAGCAGATATGTGGCACATTTCACCCGTTAACAATAGCTTTCTATGTTTTTGTTTTCTGACAGAATTTTAATGCTCTTCTATTGTATTTACTTTCCTTTTTGTAAATTATTTAGAGCTCCCCTTCAGTAAAATCATTCTTTTCTAAAATAAGGTGGACTGGTTAGGATTTTTTAAAATAAAAATATCTGGACTGTAGATACCATTGATTCTAGCACATTCTGAAGATTCTAAGGCAAGAGTACATAGAAAGAGGTTAATACTATTTCCTTGCTTTCCTTTACTATTAAGTAATCTAAGCTGCGGAAATGGAAGCTGATTAACCAAATTATTCATCAGGACAATACTTTGATTTCCCTCAATAGTGTGCATAGGGAGCAATAAAACAAACAAACACTCGTATAGCTTTATATAGCCTGGTAGAATAAAAGAAAACTCCCTTGGCAGCAGGTGGTGGATGCAATGAAGATATAGCAATGAGCATAAAGAGAATTGGTGAGAAACAATTAGTAAGAAAAGTACATTGTTTCCCTGTTTGGTACTTTGTAACTTATGCAGCCACATCTAGGGAAGCTATTATCATACCAACAGTCACATACTTCTTTCCTGGAGATGAAAGAAAGATATCTGAAATTTCACAAGAAAAGACTTTTTTTTTTTTTCCCCCATTAGAATGTAGACATGAATAAACAAATATGTGTGTGCATATTCTAGAAAGAAGCTATATTGCACACATTATGAAATGTTGAGGAAAACACATTTTTATTTTACTGTTTAGGAGTGTGATTCTGTGATATGCATATGTAAAACAGCCTCATTAAGTAATTAAATAGACAATATTTGATGGGAAAACATAGTTAGTTGAAGTCTAGATCCAGAAACCAAAAGTTAGGCATAATTCGGCTAAATTTTGCAGGACTAGGGACATAGTAGCTTCAGTACACAATAACATTTCTGGATTGAGTTATCAAACTCTGATCCTAGCAAGAGTCCTAAACCTGCAAGTTTTCCAGGTTTTAGCTCTCCTGGTGTTTACAAAGACATAATCATTGACTGTACCTCTCTGTTTATAAGGATTTTCAGCGCTGTGCATAAACATGGTGGGATTGTCTTAATTGGCAAACACCTTCAGTGCAAAATAAGTAACACAAGACAGTACAATCAATGCTTGGCTTATTTTACTCAGTAACTATGTAAGGCATACTCCACAGCCACATGGTACCTGTTGAACACATAATCTTGTTAACTCATAACAAGTTGGTGTATGTAGTGGGCTGACCTTGGCTGGACACCAAGTGCCCATCCAACCCCTCTATCACTCCTCTTCCCCACTGGAAAAAGGGGAGGAGGAATAAGATGAAAAACAACTCATAGGCTGAGATAGGGCAGTTTACTAAAGCAAAAAGCAAAAGCTTGTGCACACAAAAGTGAAGCAAAAAAATATCAAGATTTATACTCTACTTCCCATCAGCAGTGCTGTCTGACTACATCCTGAGAAGCGAGGCTTCAGCACACGTGATGGTTTCTTAGCAGCTAGCCATTAGAAACAACAAATGCCATCCTTCCTGCTCCATTCCTTAGCTTTTATATCTGAGCTGACATCATGTGGTATGGAATATCCCTTTGGTTAGTTTTGGTCATCTGGCCTACTTGTGTCCCCTCGCAGGGTCTTCCCCTCACTTGGGGAAGGAATGTTACAGCACTGACACTGTGCCCAGCAGTAGCCAAAACAGTGGTGTGTTACCAGCATCCTTCTGCCTACCAATGCAAAGCACAGCACTGTGAGGGCTGCTATGGGGAAATGAACTCCATCTCAGCCAGACTCAACACAGCATGATACTTGAACATAACCCATCCCCATCCATATTAATTGCAAAGCTGAGATCAATTGTGTATCAGTTTGCAGCCTCTGCATTGCCTAGCTTTTTTAATGATACTGATTTCTTATGGTAACATGCCTAGTTACATTTTCACACAGGACACCCGTAACCACTCAGCTGAAGTTTAAATGAGTGAAAATGGAGGAATTATAAGGTGTAAATTAGTGATGGTACAATGCCCTAACTTACACATTATGAATTTCCTTAACAGGTAATTCCTACATGGATTCCTGGGTGTTTCTCAACATAAAGATTGGGTGTAAGAAACTCTAAAGCTTAATTAAACTCAAGTAAGTACACAATTGTCTGTCTTATTCATAAGCAACAAATTGTACCTGATGGCCAGAATTCAGTTTGCTCCATTACTGTATCTGACAAAACAGTATAAAGGACAAGGGAGTGAGGGAGCGAGTGTGTGGCACAATCAAGTAGGACAGAAACACTGAACTTATTAATTCTCAAATATAATCCAGTATCCAGATCTGCTACAGGTTGTCATTTGTACTTTCTCATCTATAACAGGTACTCTTATAGTTTAGCAAGTAATTTCTATTTATCACTAGTTCCTACCACAGACAAAATATGGACTTTTCTTCAAAACACAGTAAGAACCACAAAAATAATCCAGTCATTTTGCCCATATATACTAACCTCATGACATCTATGTCAGACTCCTCATCAGCTAATGCAGAAGAGCAATGTGATTCTGCTTACAAATTCCTATTTAATAACATCTCATTTAGGAAAAAAATAAAAAGGCTATGTAGGAGGACTAGTGAAATTGTGAGTAAAATTATTTTGCTATAAAAGAAGACTAGTAAAACAGCAAAGTGAGAAAATATGTGTAATATTCCATCTCCACTTTTACTATTTCATTGTAGTCTTGTGTACCAGTAGAAGCATTAGAAGGAAACTGGAAGCAGGGTCAAAAGTACCCAAAGTGCACCCTCATTTCCTCTAGAACAGGACACAGGTTTTTACTCCAAAGAATTTTTCTGCAGAGTCCTTTCCCAACACAACCTTAATTGTTTTTTAACTTGACAGTAACCAGAGCAGGGAATGTCTCTGTTTTTGATGGTAATGGACTCTTCACAGCTTTTGATAGTTGTGTGTGTAATGGTGTTGAACTCACTCCATCATTTGTCTGTTCATCTCTTTTCTTGGGCTTGAATTGCATACTCCAGGATGTTACGACAGGGTGCTACACCTATACTCAATATTTATTGGACAAGTATTCTTGCTAGAATCTACAGATCAAGTCTTCTGTTCAGTTTGCAACGGTTAACCTGTTATCTAGGTGTTAAGGAAAATAAGGTTGCTCGCTTTTCCTTTTTTGGTTCACTGTCATGGTACCTCAATATAGCCCTGTAAGAAATCCTTGTGCTCTTGTAAAGGCAGGTTTTCCTTAAAGGTTAAATGTCCCTTTTCCTGACAGATTTTCTATAAGTATAATGTTATAGTGGCTTAATGATTCCAGTTCAGCTTTACAACAGGGAAAGCTTAGACAGGTGTCTCAAAAGAAAAAATCCTCTAAAAATATGCTTGCAGAAATGTTATACTAAGTGTTGAAAATTGGTTAAATTACTTGCAGTAGGTGGGGCCCCATAATTCTGTTTTCTTCTTTTCCAAATCCTATGACTCATGTTCACCTTCATAAAAGTTATTTTTGCTTTGGGAACCACTACAGTTCATCTTTACTTCTTCCAGTACTTCATAAGTACTGAGTAGTAAATCATCTGGATGCAACTACCTGATCTCATGTATTGGTTCATCAACCTCTTTCTTTGCAATGTTAAATCATTTGTAAAGTTAAATAAAGAAAATGAGAGAAATTATGGTGAATTCATGAACATATAACTAATATTAACTCCAAGAAAGCAAAGGTAGCAAAGGTGAGTGATATACATTTATTTTAAATTGTTTTTGTCAGAGTAGTCTATTAAATTAAATACAAAAGTCACAATTTAATTACATTACTTCATTCTATTTAAATGGCTTGATTCATTACTTATTTAAAGAAGAGATTATCTAGCTTGAATGAATGTGCAATTAAATCCATCTCTAGTTGATTTGTGTTATATACTGCAAAATTCACGGCTTACTAGATATTTTGTTTATTATTTTGAATGGGCTACGGCCAAGTATGCCAGGAACCTGTAACAAACCCATGCAAAGAGACTGTTTCATCACCTCCCAAAATCTCACTGGATGCAATATTTACCCTTTTGTATAGCGTTTCCTAGATTTGAAGCCATTCCTATTAAGGAACTGGGCTACCTGGGGACAGAATTTGGCCCACTGTCTTTGCACTTCCTACCTTCTGACTCCTAAGTATATAATTAAGTTGTCTGCGGCTTTTGTTTTGCAAATGTGCATTCATCTGATATGTCAAGGGTGAAGGGAACCCTCAGACCATTCTTTTTAGTTTTCAATTTTCCCATTAGGATGTACTCAGAAGGGAAATTAAATTGGTGCTGTGCTGATGATTTATTGCAGGAAGGAACACAATTTACACAGAGAAAAGTGCAATTTTAATTTTACACAGTTCACTAACAGCATATTCGTATGTTCTGCCTGTAGGTACTGCAGTACAGATGACAGTGTGGTTTTGTTTTCTAATAAGGCGAAAACATAAAGCTTATTCTCACTTTTAATATATTAGTCAAATGTATTTTCTGTATATAGAAAGGAGTTTTCTAATGTATTTGTATTATTATTTGAAATTAATTTCTGCTTTTGAAATCTTTGAAGCTGTTTGCATATGACACTGACATATATCTAACAATATCTTAAAATATATTGCCACACAATGGTACACTTATAGTTCAACATATTTATTATGCATTTTTAAATCACATAAGTAGTTTTCCAAAGTCACCCAAATGCTGTTGTCTGCAGTCAACCCTTTGGAGCTGGCAAGTTAGGAACTCCTGCCATTCATGCTAATGTGTTTTGTTTTATTATCTCACTTCAGATGATGTAGATTTGTGAGTCAAAACGTTAATTAATTAAATAAGCCATATACATATTTGACTTGAATTAGATTTGTGTTATTTCTATGTCATGCTACCACCCATTTATTTAATCTCTGGGTTAAAAAATGCAGTCTTTTCTTAGGATGGGACAGAAACCTGTTAATAGTGGGAACTATCTAGGAGATACTGAATGTCTAAATGCACTATTATAACTTAAATGTAACCAAATTAAATTATTTTGTTATTTTCTGGAAAGTTATTACACTGTCTTTTGTAAGACAACTCTGCCTGAATCTTCTGGAAGGGATTTGATATTTCCTTTGTTTTTTTCATTTATATGGTTAGTAAATTGGAGTTAATTTTATCAGACAGCACATTACAGCATATGCTATTTGATGTGGGACATTGTGTTTTTTTCCAGAGTCTATTTTACTTCTGATTTCAGGCACTTAAATTTATCCTCTATACAAAGGGAAGAGAAGAGTACTTGCATAGTTAGTAAGACTTTGCTAGTTCACATTTCCAGAAAAGAAAGCACCAGGAATTACGTCTAATGATTTCTAGAAGAGCAGGATGTAATTATTCCTTCACTCTAGAAGACATTGCAAGGGCTCAAATCAATACCGTCTAAACCATTTTTTTTCTGATGAGCTAATCTGTCTGCTACCAAGTTGGTCACATCTAGTGTTGTAATAGAAGTAAGGATCATTAAAAGGACAAAATTCCACAAATACAAACTTAAAAGTTTACAATTACATAAAAAGAATCATATGGGATCATAACTTTAGTGAATAGTAACTACTATACGGCCTCCATAAAAAAAATGAAAGCAACCTGACTGGAATTCATACACACACAACAGTATGGCAAGGTAAAAGTGTATTAGAGCTGGTTTTCCAGCTTTTTGGTTTTAAATTTTGCTTGCCAAAACCATCTTTTGTAATAGTGCTTTTATTTTATTTTCTAAAAGTAACTTGCCATAATGAAAGAAAATACCTATTGGTTTTGGAGGTGTTTCTTCAGTCATTTTTTTTCGCATTATTGATTCTTTATTTCTGATGATAAAGTGGGAAAAGAAAAAAGAAAAACAGACAAATAAGTGGAGAAGGAAAGCAAAGTCTTTTTCCTTCCCCAAAAGTTAATGCCCAAACTTGTCCAAACAAGTCAGTGTGATGTTTTTAAAATCTCTGCAATCAAACCACTTAAACATTTTTTCTCCTATTTCTTTATGATTTTCTCTTTGTGTCACCTTTCTGTACAGAAGTGAGTGAAAAGCCTTATGAATGGACAGGTAGAAGAGCAATGAAGTCTAATGAAGATGGATGTGTTGTTACTGCTGTGTAGCAGAGCATTAAACTTTCTGACACAGGCTGAAGTCATCACATTATACATAGCCTAAAGAGATGTGCAGTGATGGGCAAAAGAAGGTAGCTAAAAGACCTAGTTAAACACTGAAAAATACCATTCTGACACATAGATTTGAATACTGAATGAAGCAGTACAACCTTAGAATATTGTCTTTAATTTCAGTCTACTGTACCTTTTATGGTTTATATTAATCACTCATGTGTGGTATTCCTCTGATACTCTGTAATATTACTCAATTTCTCTTCATAGTTTGCCCATTTACTAAGATTTACTACTGTACAAATAAAGAAATAAGGCTGAAATGCTGGGGTGTTTTTTTTTAATAAACAGAGATTTTATTTTAATAGTGTAAAATACTGAGTCAGTCTTTATGGTTACAAGTGTGTCTGTTTAGCGAAAAAAAAAATTCCTTCATGCATTTAAACAGCTCAGGAAGATCTGCCTTCAAGTGGTACTGAATCATTGTTATTCCTAGTTTAAATAGATTGCTCAAAGCTGGAGAAATTACTTTGTTTTCTTTACTGGATAAGTCTTCCTGTACAACCCAAGCAGGAGTAGCAGGAGACCTTCAAAGAGGAGAGATGCTGTCTACTACAGCCACATCAGTAATAAAACATTAACAGTAGGGTATATGGAGAATGTGGTTCTGAAGGGTCGCAGGGGACTGAATGAGGGACTGCTCCGGGGATTGAGGCAGGAAAGTGCAAGTGATCTTTATTCAAACTTGTACACAGCTTAAATAGGGTTGGGGGGAATGGTTCTGGAACAGGGTGTGCCCTGGGAAGGTTTTGGGGAAGGGTCTGGGTAGGTTCTGGCCAAACAAGGCAAGGATCCCCAAAACTGAGGGGACAAGGGCAGGGGTGTGCCATATAAGGAGATGCGACCGTGCTGCCAGCAGGAGGTAGTCAGAGGTGGGTTACAAGCCATGAGGGATGGAAAATTCCAGCAGGGACACACGGTGAAAAAAAGGAAAGGACATATAACGTGATAAAATCCTCAAACGGGGTACCGACTTTAAATTGCAAACAGTCCTTAAACATTGTAACAGTCCATATAAATGCAGCAAGCAGTTTTCCAGAGCTCAGGCAGTCACAGATCTGGGCTGATTAAGCTGTCCTTCCACAGCTGGTATCTCTCTCCTTCAACAGGAGAAGATGAAGAAAATAACATTAGGAAGCAACACCAAGAATCAATGGCAAGTAAGGAGAAAAACTTTGAAGTTAATAAATAATTAATATGGCAACTATCTTCTAGTTTTATGCCAATTTTCAGCATCAACTATTGCAGAACAAGAATGCAACACACAGTCACACTCTTAAGGGATCTTCCTGAAACCAAATCTTTATCTGTTTATCAACAAGACAAAAAGAAAAAAAAAAAAAACAAAAAAAAAGTTCCAAGGTCACTTAAGTAACAGTGTGTCTTATTGGATTTCACGGGGGAAAAAAAGTTTTGTCATACATGCCTTCACATTGTTGATACTTTCAGTGTTTTTCTTTAAAAAAAAAAATTTAAAAAAGTAACTTTTTCTATAAATATATATTATAGACTGCTTTGTGGAACTACCATTTTTCAAAGTCATGAATAAAGCTGAAAAAAAAATTAATATTCATATTGAGAAACCACTTTTTTTTCCCAACAATATTAATTCTTTTATCCTCTTTTTTTCTATGAATTTACATATTTTCTCCTTTACTCTCTCTGAAGTACTTGTGAAAGTCTCATAAAGATTACCACATGGTATTCCAGAACCTTTATAGAGACCACAAAGTAAGACAACACTATGTTATGCAAATGTCCAGGTATTTCAGGGATGATGGTTTATTTCTTCCTAAAGCTGAGGAGATAAGAGGCATATGAGTGGCATGTGCATAGCTGTGGATACCACCCCAGTTATGGGTACCTTTGTCCTTAATGCACATTATGGTTGTCATTAAATTACTCCACATGCCCACGTTGAAACTGGGGTAATGTTATCCTCCAGCATGCAGGCTGTATGTTTTCTCACTTGTTTTTGTATATTGACAAACTCAAGGATGTTTAAGTCTTTCATAATAGTTGCAAGATTTTAACCCTTGTTTTGAGTCAAATAAGCAATAAATTTAACCTGATATATACAGGGTTAAACATTTTATCCAGTACTCAAGGAAAAAGTTCCGGCACAGAGATTAAGTTGGATTTTTCCATGCTGCTCCTCCTCACTAAAAGCTGGATTCCCACATGCATGGCTATCATTACAAAACATGAGCACCTCTTCCGATGCTTTCTACTTTGCAAGACCTTTTTTGGAGGTAGGGGAGAACTATTGCACCAGTATAGGTGCATGGAAAGTTATGTCAGTATTTTCTGTGGAGGTAATGGCATAGACATTACATAATAGATCATTGTTCACCAAAGACTGTTGATTCTTAATTTATCAGGTTATGTGGAAGTCTGTCATTTGCAAGCAACTAATGTGAACTCTGGGACCTATTTCAGACCTTTGTGCAGGTTCTCTATACATCAAAAAATTCTTGTAACTTTTTAAGTGGATTCTTGGTCTCTTCTAGTAACTGCCATGGAATTCCAGAATTTTTTTTTTTGTTTGGTTTCTGGTTTTGGGTTTTTTGTTGTTGTTTTTGAGGGGGTTTTTTCTTTGCTTTTTTTTGTTTGTTTGTTTGTTTGTTTTTGGTTGTGTTGGGGATCTCTTTTGGAATATTTTTTTTAATTTATTTTACTGTTTGGAAGTTTGTAGTAACTTTGAGCAGCAAATTGTTTCTGCTGTGACAGGTATTTCTGCTTAGTTAGGGCATACTTACATGACCAAACTCTGTCTTTGATGTGGTTTGGAACTACATGAGCCAAGTTAATTCAGATGGTGGATAGTCATTCCAGTGCACAGTTTTGCTCATAAAATCTGAGAAGTTAATTGGTTGGTATTGCAACATTTTTGACCTTTCAAGAAGCATTTTGATGTCCAAGGGATCTTACTCATCTCTCAGGCTACTCAGGACAATGGTGATAGCAGTTTGGAATTTGTCAATTAAATGGTCATTCTTCATCTTTAGTGCACTGCTACCTATGCAGCAGGTGAAAAACAATGAAAAATAAAACATGTGAGTGGCTTATTCTGTGGCTATGCACAGTCCTCCACAAAGTCATTACCTGGCATGCTGTTTTGTTCAACATCCTACTTTCCTGATATTTTCAAATGTAACAGTGATCTGATTTATTTAGGAGGTCTGGAGATTACTTTGGCAGCAAGGTTTATCGTATCTGCATTTGCCATGAGAGGGCTACTTTGTTCACAGTAAGGGAAGGAAAAATAGGCAGTTCTGCAGCACGGTTTGCTGTATCATAAGGTAGCTATCTAAAATAGGCCAGGTGAGCCTAGAAGAACTGTTTCTTCCAGTTACTAAAACACAAGTTCTAAACAGTTGTTTCAGAGACAAGTCTGTTCTGTAGATACCTAAAATGAGGTAAGCCAAACTTTCTTGGTCTGGGAGTGTTAGTTAGAATTATCATGCTCTTGGCAAGGTACTTTTTGTACATCTGGCAAATGTTATCAGGAAAACATATGTTCTCTTATCTGATAATATTTTTTAAAAAAATTTCTTTTCCATTAGAGATTGAACTTGACTTATTCAGCTTAATTTTTTTTCCTTACTTGTTTTCCTTTTTTTTTTTTTTTTTTT